>PVLC010005941.1:43049-72780 GCA_004027655.1 Graphiurus murinus
TTTTTTTTTTTTTTTTTTTTTTTTTTTTTTTTTTTTTTTTTTTTTTTTTTTTTTTTTTTTTTTTTTTTTTTTTTTTTTTTTTTTTTTTTTTTTTTTTTTTTTTTTTTTTTTTTTTTTTTTTTTTTTTTTTTTTTTTTTTTTTTTTTTTTTTTTTTTTTTTTTTTTTTTTTTTTTTTTTTTTTTTTGCAGTACTGGGGATGGAACTCAGCGGCATATTACCTCCGAACTACACCCCCAGCCCTATTTTTTTAATTCTTTATTTTGAAACCAGGTCTCATTAAGTTGCAGAGGGCCTCACTAGGTAGCTGAGGCTGGCCGCAAACCCGGATCCTCCGGTCTCAGCCTCCCAAATGCTGGGATTACAAGTGTGTGCCACCATGCCCAGCTGTCCTGGGTTTCTGATGACAAGCATAGTGTCTCTTTTATTACTCTTCTCTTGGTTTTTGACATTTTGTACATTACATTTTTAAGTTATACTTTTTCTTCTTCTACTTTTGTTTTTGTTTTTGTTTTGGCTTTTACCTCTTTCGTCTACACTCTACTATAGAGTTTCTGTTGTGCTGTCTTTATTTCAATGTATTTTAACATTTTTATGAAATACTTTTATAATTTCTATATGCTCTTTTTCCATTTCTTTGCTTGAATTGTGTGTATATATATATATGTATATATATTCATTTCCTTAGATAATACAATACATACTCAGAGTGTTATCATGCTTTAAAATATTTGCCATAATTCCAACATACAAATCTTCCTGACGCCTTTTTTTTAAATGTTGTTATCTCATTCTGGTTATTTCCTCTTTTTTGGTTTGATATGTGATTTTTTACTGTGTTCTGGATATTTTGTGTGTTACTTTAAAAACTGTAGATTACATCTAAATCTTTTATCTTCGAAGGACTTCACCCTATTTTATTTTACTATGAAAGCCCTTGCCTACTACTTATGTTGGCTTTGGTTTCAATGACAAATATCTAGAGTCCTTGTAGTGCTATTTCACTCTGTTTTGTTTGCTTACTTTCAGAATGTCACTGTGAAAATGTGGGTGAAGTTCTATGATAAATTTCAGTTTTCAAATATTTTAGATATTGATCAATGTCAAGGGTAGCCTATTAAAGGTTTTAATCAGAACTTCCTTTACAGCTGGAAATAGTCTCCGTTTCTACGTTCTGTTTTGAAAAGACCATTCTTTTTTTTCTGTTTTCAAGAGAGAAAGGCACCATTTTACACCACTGAGAAAAGAGTGTAAGGTCAGATTTCCAACTTGCCATCCACTGACACTGTGCCAATACGGGAATAAAGCCCTGTCATGAGTCAATTGGTGCAGCTGATCAAAGGTTCTGAGGCCAGATTGCCTACTTTACGTTTGCTGACGGCACCAGTGGAACTAGAAGCTACCTCCTTCTACATATCTCTCTTATCATTGTATTTTTTAATCTAAATTACTAAAACACTTTGTATATAATTAGAAGTCACTACATATAATTTTAGGTATGAATATTTTAAATAAATTAAAAATAAAATTTCCTATCATATTTCATATGTATGCTTCAACAAAATTATCAAACTGTATTATGTGACTTTACTACTAAAATATTAGTCTTTTTATTTTAAAGCTAAATTTGGTCCTGTTTCAAATATATTTGTCAACTTTTCATACTTTAAGTTTCTTCATTTTTAACCTTTTCCATTTATTTAAATCATTTTACCCAATTATTTATTATAACATGACTTATTTGCATACCTAATTAGCTATTTTATATTTTCTGCTTCTTGTTACTTATAATGCCTTCCCTCCCTGTGTATTTTGTGATTTTTTGACAGTGCATATATTTTTATTTAGCTTTAAGTGTTGAAAATATTTGATAGATGTCATGAAATTTAATTACTGTTTCGCTGTATTTACTCGATCATCCTTAATTCATCTAAGAAGATTTGAAAAGAAATTTATCTATCACTTTAAGTTACTTTAATTAGAAAGATCAGTTACTATAAATAAAAACCCATATGGCTGATGATAAAACTTGATTCAGCCTTTTAAAAAACTGCACTAAATATGTATTTTCTCAAGACTTCTATCATAAATGAATATGCATATTATTAAGGAATACTCACTCCAAAGTTGTTAACATTGATATGTATCTGTTTAGTCTCCTAAAATTTATGACCCATACAACATTGTAAATATATTTATCTTTTTAATTTATACTGCTTTGCATTGTTCTTACATAATCTTATAACGTGAAAAACAGCCTATTAACAATGTCCATATCCTAATCTGTAGAACCTGTGAATAATTACCTTACATGGCAAAATGAATTTTTCAGATGTGATTAAGGTTAAGAATCTTCTAATGGTATCCTATCTTACATCATCCAGGTTGGCCAAAACTAACTGGATAATTTTCCAAAAGCACAAGATCTTTGCCAGTTGTCACAGAGACATGTGATGATGGAAGAATAGTCAGTAAGATTTTATGTTATTGACTTTAAAGAAGCTTTGTCTGGATTCCAAGTTTGAGCAATTATTAGTAAAATTGCCATAATTATTTTTGTGCAAGTATTTGCATAGTCTTGAGTAAATACTAAGGAGTGTGATTACTGGATTATATGCTAATATAATGTTTGGTTCAGTAAGAAACTGCCAAATTGCCATCCAAAGTGGCTGTACTAGTGGGAATTATCCCGAGTAATGAATGAGAGTTTCTGTTGCCCCTGTACTTTGCAACATTTGGCATTGTTATTGTTTTGGATTGGGGCCATTCTAATGATATCTCATTGGCATATGATGCAGAACATCTTAATTCATCTGTATATCTGTGGTGTGATATCTGTTCAGATTTTTTTTTGCCAATTAAAGAAATGGGCTGCATGTTTTATTATTGATATTTAATTATTGAGATTTAAGTATGTGTACTTTGAATAACAACTCAGTCAGATATATGTTTTTCTAAGGTAGTCTTCCAATCTGTGGCTTTTCTTTTTATTTCTTAAATAATGCCCTTTTCAGGGCAAAACATTTTAAGTTTAATAATGTCTAGTGATTCAACTTTTTGGAGTCATTATTTTTGTGTTATATCCACAAATTTATCACTGAACCAAAGTATGTGTAATTTTTTCCTATGTTAGCTTCTGGACATGTTATATTTTTGCATTTTACTTGCAATTATCGTATATTTTGAAAGACATTTGTGAAAATGTGAGGTCTGTATCTAAAAACTCTTTTTTGGAAGTGAATGGTCAGTTGTTCCCGCATCATTTGTTCAAAATATTATCCTTTCTCCATTCAATTGTCTTTGCTCCTTTGTCAAAGATAAGTTGACTGTATTTGATTTTATTTATTGGCTTTCTGCTCAGTTCTATTAATCTCTTTATCAGTACCTCACTGTCGTAGTTACAGTAGCTTTTTAGAAAGTCTCAAATAGAATGTCACTCCTGAAATTATTCTTTTTCTTCAAAATTATATTAGCTATTCAGGTTTTTTTCTTCTTTCCATATGAAATTTACAGTCAGTTTTTCTTTGTGGTGCTGGGGATTGAACCCAGGTGCATTATATGTATAAACTACACCCCAGCTCTATTTTTTAAAATACCGCCTTGAGCCTCAGACCCTCTTGTTTCAGCCTCAAGTACTGTGATTATAGAACTGGACCACTACACTTGGCTTGAAGAACTTTTTATGTAGATAATTATCAACATGAAGCTGAATATAAAAGGAGGTTGATAAAAGGAGGATAATTATATTGTAAAAACATTCCTTGGCCTGATATTTACACTCTACTTTATGATCAAAATTCTGACTCTTTCCTACGATACAAAAATGTTTCCTCAGACATAATTTAAATGAATACTGAATCCCAGGTAATGTGTGTGTAGGATAGAATATATAAAGAGGAACAATGAAAGAAAAAGAAAATGCAAGTTTCCCTGATAAAACATGCTATGGTTTTATTAAAACACTTTATCTCCACAGGCCCTGATTAAAAAAAATAAATGTTTTGCAACTTAAAATATATATTATTCTATGTAGGTCATGTATCTAGACAAAATTAATATCCTAAAAAATAGTCTCCAGATTGCATGAAAAGTAATACACCAATTTTCTATGGAGAAAAATGTATATATGGTTTGCAAACATACTTTTGATGCAAATCTGAATCATGCATATATGCACAGACCTAAACAGAAATTTATCATAGATATTTTTCTTATATGACCAATGCATGAATATTAAATATTTTCTTATTCATTGTTTTATTATAATATATATGGAATAAAATATGTGATGAAACTTAAGATTTTTCCACCATACATAAGATCAGGATACTCAGCAAGACCTAAGATATCTGTTGTTTTAATAGTTATATGGAAATATTTTTCAACCAACTGCTTGTTTTTACCTCAGCTGATATCTTAGGGTCAAGTTGCAGGGTTTGGTATTTTTGACCTGTAACACAATTACAAATTAACTTCATAACAAACTATACAATTGTCTTTGTATTTGTGTGTTTTTTGTGTTGTGAATGTGGCTTTATTTTCAGCTTCAGATGATTGTATCCAACCAGTAGAAGTAATCCAATTTTTTTTTTACTGAGAGAAATCCACTTTTATATCCTCAATTTACTACTTTTAAGGTACAGCAGGTATAGCATAACTATAAGAAGTAAATATGTATAGTTTCTTTCTAGATACTTCTTCAACTATATATGTTAATATATATAAGCATTTATTAATACAGCTAGTAAACTACACACTTGTCACATTAATGACACATTAGAACATTTTCTGAAAAAAAAATAAGCTAGCTTCTAGCTTTAAAATTACTGGCATATATACATATATATTACAATAATAAAAATAATAGAATCTATATGTGCTTAATACCTAATACAATGCTAGAGATAAGGCTAATTATTTCACATAATCCTAAAATGATTCCGATGGAGCTGTGAATGTTACTGTGTTTTAGAATTAAATAAACCTACTTAAAATGGTTAAGCAATTCTTCCAAAATAAAAATTATTAAATGGTGGATTCAAACTGAGATGCTCAGTTTCTCAAAAGCCTCATTGAAATTGATAGAAAAAAAACATTTAAAGCAATCAACAAAGTTTTAAGAGTTCTTTACAACTGGAAAGAATGCCTTCTGCAGATCAAATTTTGGGTAAATTCATAGAAAGTAAAGGGGGAAATGATATTGAATTAATTGAGACAAAATTATCAGAAGTAATTGTGGCTATATTCAAATGAGCCCCAAAGAAGCTACATACTCAGAATAAATAAATAAAATGCTGAGAGTAGGAAATGAAGCAGTAATCAAATGATTTAAAATCTGTTTCAGAGCAGCTGGCCCATTGGGTTCGTCTCCTCTCCTATGGTGTAGTTGACAGCCAGGGCTTTTGTGCCCAAGTAAGCAGCCACTAAGGAAACTGGCTGATGCTCCTCGAAAAGAATACTAATGTAAGTTTTGAGGCCTGAGAGAAATCATGTTGAAGGACTGGATGAGGAATTAAAACACCGGGGTTGCTCTATATAATAACTTGCTCTTGAAAAAATTAACTTGGGTCCCATGAGAACTACATTGATCCCTTCCCTAGAGCAGCATTCCCCCCAATGGCCTAGCCATTTTTTTTCTTTCTTTTTTCTTCTTTTTTGGTACTGGGGATTGAACCTAGGAGCATTCTACCTTGGAGCTATACCCCTGGCCCTATTTTATTTTTATTTGGAAACAGGTTCTCAGTTGCTAAGAGCCTTGCTAAATTGCTGAGGCCTAGCTACCTTTCTCTGGGTCCCACTACGTAAAGGTTCTAACGTTCTACCACCATAATAGAGTCAAACTGGGGACAAGTCCAGGACAAGAAACTTTTTTAGACACATTCAACCTATGTATCAGCCATAGAAATTTCTATTGAATATATTCATTATAATATCATCAGTATAAGGAGGAAGTCTCACTTGTGACAAGTAGAAATTACATATATACAGCCTATTATTTATCAAGACCTTCTGGTCTGCCACAAAGAAAAAAAATCTCATTTGGAGGAAAATCAAACCATACAGAGTCCCAAATTGCCATTGTAATTTAGTCATAACCATTATGTAAGACAAAATAACAAAAACTAAAGAACACCTACATTGAGACAGCCAGGGATCACGATAGGGACAGAGGGCAAATACACTCCTGGTCCTCCACTCATGGATTGTTTACTATGAAAAACATGGTATATTCTTTGCCCTGCTTCCCCATCTTAATTCATGGCTTGTTAGCTATTAAGAGCAAATGTGTCTTTCCAGGCCCACTTCCTCATTAATACCCAGTCTTATCAGCCTCAGGAACCAGTGGTATCATTAAAACCAGGATACTCCAGCCATCACTGTTCAAAGACAAACAACATAAAGGATAAAACTTTTGAGGAGTCACTGGAACAGGAAATTTCCATGGTCCTTGTTATAGTTAGATATAAAATGTCCATTAAAAGCTAATTTATTAATATTCAAGGTTAATATAATTGAATTATGAGGGTTGCAATCCCAGAAGTGGGTAAATCTATTGAAATGGATTTACCTGGGTGGTACCCAGTAGGCCCGTAGGGTCTGCTGAAGGAGGTGGATCCCTGGGGGTACTTCCTTGGAGATTATACAAGGCCTCCTCTCCTGGCTCGCTCTCTTGCTTCCAGCTTCCATGATGTGAGGAATACAGCCTATGTGCTCTCCCTTTCTCTGTTTCCTGTCACCATGCCCTGAGATCTGTGGTCCCTGACCTCACATCAACTGAACCTAAAGCCCAGAGAAAATAAATCTTTCCTCTAAGTTACGTGGTCAATCTTTTAGATTATAGCTGCAAGAATGCTGACAGATACAGCTCTTAACTTGTTACTTGCCATGATTTGTGTTTGCTTCTACTTACCACCTATGTGTTCTCTTAAACAGCTACAACAACTCATTCTTATTACAAAGCAAAAATGTGTATGCAGGATATTGTACTGGTGTGACAGATGCCATATTTAGCTATCTCTTCCACAAGACTAAACAGCTCACCCAGTAAAACAAAAACACATTTTGAAATGCACTTAAATCCAATTAAAGTTTCTAAACTCTCATCTCCCCTATCCTTTCATGTGAGTAAAACTAGCTCTTTCCTTTGTCCTGAGAGCCAGCTTACAACTCTCTTGGTTAGTGCTGTGTCTTTCTTCTACTCAAGCATGAAGTCCCAATAACAAGTCTCTTTCCTGTCACAGCCATGTCTTTATCTGACTCTTCTCATGGAGACCATAGGGACTACTGAGATTCAAATATCAATGTCATCAAATTATATGTACTTATTGCTGCATAGCAAATTACCCTCAAATGTGCCCCATTTTAAAAATGACTCCTATGCCGTATTACTTTGTTGAGACAATTTGACAGTGGGTCAATTGGCAAAGTCTTGCCCAAGGTTTCCCATGGGTTGTTTGCATTAAAGATTTCAGTCAGGGTTCCATTCATCTGAAAATTTGTTGAAACCTCTGGATCTGCTGTGTGTGTGTGTGTGTGTGTGTGTGTGTGTGTGTGTGTATGTGTGTTAATGGGGATTGAACTTAGGTGTGTTCTACCTCTGAGCTATACCCACAGCCTTATTTTATTTTGGAACATTCCTAGCTAAGCTGCCAAGGCTGGCCTCGAGCTTGTGATCCTCTTGTCTCAGCCTATGAGTCTACTTTTAAAAGGTAGTGCTGGTTTTTTTTGTTTGTTTTGTTTTGTTTTTGGTAGGAGATATGAGTTTGTCACCACATGGACCTGTCTCTAAGACTACTTGAGTGTCATCATAACATCATGACATCCTGACTTACATAACATTGAGTGATCTGAGGTAGAGCAAAACATAGCTACAAAGTATGGCCTACTATTAGAAAAAAATACTGTGTACTGTGATTTCCAAAATATGATATTGATTACAAGTATCCACCACATCCTATTTGGTAGGGAACTATACAAAGGTGAGAATTCCAGGAAGCAAAGATCATTGTGAACCCTTTTGAAAGCTGGCCATAGAAAGAGGAAAAGAAGTTAAAATAACTGATCAGTATTTTATCAAATTATACAATGGAATCAAATATTAAAAATTCAATTATTTAAATTAAGAACTGAATAGAAACTTCTGCTCTTGGACAAAATGAAGTAATAGAAAAGAGTTTTACCTTTCATATTCAATAAAATAAATAACTAAGGTAGGTGAAATGGGAAATAACTACTGCATATGATGCTAAATGATAAAATACAGTAATTTCTAAGAAACAGTAAATAAAACAGGTGAACTCTATAATTTCCCCAGATAACTACTCAGAAAAATTAATGGAATTACATGGAAGTAAAGATGAGACCACAAGTTTCTTTGAGTCAAGGAGGAGCTGAAAATATGGGAAATAAGAACATGTAGGATGGAAAACCAACAAAGAATGAGCTACACAGAGAGAACTCCAGAAATCTTTAGAGGGTCTCCTGTGAGTATTCAGAAGAAAATTGATCAGTAGATTTTGCAAGAAAAGCTGTTCAAGGGCAGGGAAACAAACATCTGAAATAGACACTAAAGTTCCCAGTGACCACACGAGACAAGGATTATGACAGTTTCCATCAGTTAGCCTGGGAGACATGTTTTCTGGGAATCTGGCTAGTATACTTGAAATGATCCTGCGCAATTTACTAATAACTGGATATAAAAAATACAGAGAATTACAGCTTAATGAGAACAACAAGCTGTTGGGATCAGTGACTAATAGCCAATTAAATGGTAATTAAGCAATTAGTAGATGCTGGATATGAACTAGTTTGAGAGATTAAAAGTTCTGAGGACCCAGACTTATGCTCCCTTCCCCCACATACTTTTATGAGTTATACCACCAGAATCCTCACCAGCTTTTCATGGTGAAGATCTGAGAAAAATTCCCTTCCTGCTTTAGAAAGGTAGAAGGGAAAAGTAACCATTTTGAAACACTAGAGCATTATAATCTCCATAAAAAATGCTTTCCGTCAAGAGAAACAACTTCACTATAGGTTTATCTGAACTAGAGGAAGGGAATTAGGCAATTCTAATTCACTCTATTTGGTCAGATGCAGGAAAAGGGAAGAAAAGTTTAAGAAACTCTTAAGGATATAACAAGGAATGAGATTGACTAAAAAAGAGACAGATTTAATGATAAGACTACAAAATGCCTCTCTTTCTCAATACCTTGACAATATATCAGCAGGGCTTAGGTATAATAACAGTCAATTACAACTGAGAGAACTGCAAGACAAACACTGTATTTAAGGAGTTTCTAAGGAAATCCAAAGACACAGGAAAGAAAAATAAGAACAATAGAAAAAAATTGAGGACTCTCACACCTATAGCTACAGCACACATTAAAACAGTCTAGGAGAATATGACTCCGCAGAGCTCATTTTCCTATAGAAACATTAAATAGCAATCTGTGCATAAAAATATCTTCACAATATCTAAAGAAATCAGATGAGAGATTATGGTACCTGAGTACAGAACAGAAGTAAGAAAAGACACATTGAAGATGATAGAAAAGACAGTTTTATATTATGTATGTCTGTGTGCCACCTCTCCGCTAATTCAAGAAAACACAGCATGGAAATAGGTACCCTCTTCTAGTGAGGGAAATGAGCACTGGACCTTGCTTTTGAGCCCAATACTGGAGGAACATCAGTAAAACCCAGCAATGGACAGTCTTGGACTCAGAGTCTAGGTTGATATGTACTGATTGAACCTCCAGACCCACGTTAGTATCAGGTCTGATCCCACTGCCCCAGGCTTCAATCCTGAATAGCACTCAACATCCTGACCTGCCCACTATCAGACTGACAGCAGCAGCCCCCATGTTCTGGCACTCCCCTAGCACTCTAGGGTTTGACCAACCTCAGCTCCATCCTGACACTGAAACCTGTTATCTCTAGTGGTCATAGGTTCTGAACAGCCCAGAGCATCAGAATGACCCCAGTTGTCATTAGTTATCAGGTTAGCAAGTATAGATCCAGGCAGAAGGCTTGCTCCTAAGGTTATAAACTACAGAGCTGTACAGTGTCACTATAGCCTCTGTGGCTTCAGGCTCACTCTGAATTCCAGACACACCTATAGTAGGGCTGGTCTAAACAGCCACAGGCTTCAGGCCCACATCTGCCACTGCCAGACTGGTCTCTGCTAGCCCAAACATCAACAAAAGCAGGACCTAAATCTTCTCCAGTAGACCCAAGGTCCAGGTCCATCACAGAGGACCCTAGTTCTGGGCTGGCTCCATATACCAAGACTCTAGGGTAACAAGGAACAAAATAAAAATAGAATGATATTGCTTTGAAGCATTTAATATTGTCAGTAGGTCAGGGATAAATCTGGTCTCAGATAGCTCTGCAGCAAAACCTCTGCAGCTGAACTTTTGAATTCTACCTGCATAAATGCATGTACATGCATAGTGACCTTTGGGCTGGGCAAAACTGCAATTCACTAACTTTTGTTAAACATTCATGAAACTTCCATGGTTTACTTAAATTATCGACAGGTTGAGACAACAGTCAATCCCTTTATTACAAAACTACCAATACAACACCAATATAAAAAATCTGTAACATTTCCATTTAGTTATAATAAATTATTTGGAAAAAACCAAACCTACCAACAAAACACCAGCAAACCTACCAGCAAAACATACCAACAAAAATAAAATTCTTAGGAATAAATTTAACCAAAGTGTTGAAAGACCTGTATACTAAAAACCACAAAAAGTTAGTGAAAAAAACTAAAAGACAAAACAGTGGAAAGATATCCCATGTAAATGAGTTGGAAGAATTGATATTAAAATGTTCCCAAATGAAATCCTTATAAAACTTTATGAATTTTTTTATAGAAATAGAAAAAGCAATCCTAAAATTCCCATGGAACTACCAAAATGAAAATAGCCAAACCAATCTTGAACGAATCTTGAAGCATTATACTATTGACTTTAAAGTTTGCACAAAAATACAGTAATCAAATTAAGATGATACTGCCATACCTGATACTGGTTCTGATACATAATATCTGGCTATCAACATGAAGATCAAGAAAGCATTAAAACCAGAATCAAGTATGGCAGGTATTTCAGAATTATTAAACAGGGAATTTAAAGTAACTATGGTCATGTGCTAAACACTCTAATGAATACTACAGATAAAATGCAAAAACAGAATAGTAATGTAAGTAAAGACATAGGAACTATAAAATACAAAATAAAATGTCAAAATTTAAAAAATGATCAGTGAAACACAAGTGAAAAATGCCTTTGAAAGGTCAATTAATAGACTGGGCATTGTCAGGGAAAGAATCAGTGAACTTGAAAATGTGTCAATAGAAAATTCTCAATCTGGAATGCAAGAAGAAATAATAAAACTAAGAAATGAAAATTAGAGCAGAATATCCAAGAATTGTGAGATAATTAGAAAAGATATAGAGGACATAAAAATAGAAACATAGGAAATGAGAGCAAGAAGATAAACAAAAGAAAATTTGAAGTAATAATGGCTAAGAATTTTCTAAAAGTAAAGTTGGACACTGAATCACAGAACAGGAAACTCTGAGATCATTAACTTAGCAAAATACAAAGACAAGAAATTACACTTAGGCAAATCATAATTAATATTAAAAAATAGAATAAAAAAGAAAATTGTGATTAAAGCTAGAAGGGGTAAATTATCTCATGTATGGAGAAACAAGGATGAGAATTTCATCATAACTCTTTTTCAGGAACCAGGCAAGAAAGGAAAGGGGTAAATATTTAAAATGTACCATGAAATAAAAAATCTAAAAGTTGTCCAGCAAAAAGTATCATTTATTTTTATCTATTTATTATAGTACTGTAGATGAAATTCAGGGGCACTCTTAAAAGTGAGCCATACCTCCAGCCCTTTTTATATTTTAGTTTGAGACAGGGTTTCACTAAATTGCCCAGGGTAGCCTGGAATTTTGCTATCCTCCTTTCTCAGCCTCCCATGTCTTTAGGATAGCAGGCATGTTTCTCCACGCTCAACAAAAATTATGTTTTAAAAGTGAAGGAGAAGTAAATAATTTCTGATAAAGCAAAAGAAAAGTGAATTTGCCACTACTCCACCCAAATTACATCACATTGTTAAAAGAAGTTTTTCAGAGAAGTAATAAATAATATATTTCAGAAACTAGGAGATACACAAACGTAGATCAGAAATAAAGAACAGCAAATAAAGCCTTTTATTTTTCTCATCAACTCATCTAGCAAATAATAGTTTGAAAAAAAGAATTTTTGAAATAGTTTGAAATAATGAATTTTGTGATTATAACCTATGGGTAAATAAAGTGGGTAACAGCGATATTGTAAGAGGATAAGAGAAGTTTGTACACTGATAAAAGATGCCTATACTATATTTGAAGCAACATAATTCCATTTGAAAGTGGCTTTTGATTATTTGTAAATGTATATATGAAACTCTAGGCAACCACTAAAAATACATACAAAAAGATAAATCATTGAAATGCTAAAGGACAGATACAGAATAATATAAAATACTCAGTGGAAAATCCTGAAGGTACTAAAAGGTGGGTAAATAAATAAAGCATGAACAATAGCAATTAGTAGAAAGAAGTTACAAATGAGGCAGATATTAATTCAAATAAATAACAGCTTTATAAATGAATTTTCTAAATAAACTAAATAAGACAGGGCCTGATATGCTAGATAATGAAAACACTCAACCATATATTGCTGAAAAGTAAGTCATTTTAAATATAAAGAGACAAACATATTACAATCAAAGAGATTAAGAAAGATATACTATACTAGCATGAATAAAACCAAAGTATAGAAATGTCAGTAAAATGAAAGATTATAAAGCTTTAGGCTCAGGCCCTTCCATATAAATGCCACATTAAAAAAACAAACAAACAACAACATTTGGAGTACAATAAGTTGCGGAAATTCTAGACACAAGTTGAAAAGCTGCAGGAACTATATAAATGCTTAACCAACATAAGCCGCACTGAAGTTCTTGGAAATGTTGTGGCTACTTTGTTAATCTTGTACCTCTGGTAAATTTTCAGTTCATTTATTGTATTTTTCAGTTCCAAATTTTTGGGCCATTTTAAGAAATAATTACTACTTTTTTCAGTATTTTTATTTTGTTTATGTATCCTTTTCTTGATTTTGTCTAGTTGTCTGTGCTTTCCTTTAGCTTATTGATATTTTAACCTGTTGTTTAGAAGTGAATCCTTAAAGTTACAATGAAAGGATATTTCACATTAACTAAAAGTCATATAAAAATATCCAGTTTTTTATTAAAGTTTAACATATGGACTGATGTAAAATCCTATACTATTTTAACTTTGGTTTATAAGTCTACTTTTAGTTCTTTTATGGAACTTAAAGGACAAAATCATAAAGATATCAATAAATATATGTTAATGGAGATAAGATATATAAAGATATAATTTTCAATAATGAATAACATGAGGAGGAAGAGTTGTAAAAAGTGAAGTTGTATGCAATTGTAGTTAAGTCATCATTTTGAAATAGATTGCTATAACTTCAGAATATTTTATATAACCCCTTATAACAAAAATTTGCATGTATGCCTTTACTGGCTTGTACCTAACAAAGATGTATGATTATAATGCACCAATAAAAAAATAGGATTCAGATTCACTTCACATAAATAAATGATTTATCTAAAGAAAAAAAAAGGAATACACAAAAAGTGAATGAGGAGATAATTAAAATATGCAGCTTCAAAAAATAAACTAAATACAATATTAAGAAATGTAATAAGGTAGGGATGAACAATTTTAAAAAACTCTGTAAGACATAAAATTATGAAGAGAATAGCAAAAGGAATTCATTTCCTGTAAGTAGTTACTCTGAAGATGAATGAATTAGACTCCCATTCGAAGGAGGGACTCTAGACTAAAACTGGAAAACCTTAGATGAGCAAAGAAGGTGACTTAACTGAAGGTGATGGGGGGGGAACACCCTAATGCACATGATATACATTCAAAAACATATCAAAGTCAATCACTAAATAGCACATGAAAGGGAGGGAGGGAGGAGGGAATGTGGTGGGAATTGGGGAAGGGTTAAATGAGTAATGTGTGCATGTATGCCTCTACTAGCTTGTATCTCACAAAGATCTATGATTACAATGCACTAATAAAAATATTTTTAAAAAGTCGTGGATTGGCCAAAGTAATAAAAAATGCAAGATCAAGTAAAACATGGTGGTATGTGCCTGTAATCTCAGTACTTGGGAGGCTGAGATAGAAGGAGCACAGGTTGGAGAACAGCCTTAACAATTTAGAGAGATGCTCAGCCACTTAATGAGAATCTGTCTCAAAATTAAGAAAATAAAAAGGGCTGAGGGAAGTTGCTCAAAGGTAGAATGCTCCTGGATTTAATGGCCAGTACAAAAAAAAAAGCGCAAGATCAAACTATATGTATATGCTGTCTAATTCACTATAGTTTTAAGGAAACACATAAGTCACTTTAAATCTAAGGAAACACGTAAGATAAAAGTGGAGGAAGAAAAGGAATATTCCTAGCAAATACAATGCAGGGGCATTCTGTACTAATATAACACAAAATAAACTTTGAGGAAAAAACTATGGAGAGACAAATACAGACATTTTGTAATGATAAAATGGTACAGAATTACCCTGATGCTAGGATTAAGTGAGAGGTGTGTGCATATATACCTCTACCAGCTTGTACCTCACTAAGATGTATAATTACAATTTACCAATAAAAAATAAGATAATACAAAAAAGAAAGTACAAAACATTTTTGTTTCCTAGATAGTTGAAGATTTTAGCATATATATTCATCAGGAATAATGGCTTATTTTGTGGTACAGGGTTGCACTAAATTACTGGTGTGCTGGTGTTGAACCTGCAGTTCTTCTGTCTAATATCCCAAGTAATAGAATTACAGGCATGCGCAACCAATCTGGCTAGAGACAGCATAAAGTAATTCTTATGATAAAAGTAATTAATAAATGTAACAATATGGGTATAAATTAACACATTTTTTTTCTTTCAATCTCCAGTGTGAGAGAGAGGGAGAGAAAGAAAGGAAAGAAAGAAAAAAGGAAGGAAGGACGGAAGGAAGGAAGGAAGGAAGGAAGGAAGGAAAGGATGAAGGAAGGAAGAAAGGGAGTTTCTCCTAGTCCAAAGGCGTATTTTGAAACTAGTTAGTTATGTCAGAGTCTGACGCTGCTACGAACTAATTTCTCAGCTTATGTGTCTGTAGTGGAGTTTAAGAAACCTTCTCTAGGTGAGAAGCCATTTTGGTTCACCCTCAGCTCCAGGTGGGAGGAAAAAGGAAGTGAACAGACACTACTCATATACAAAATGACTTAACATGTGGCCCATATGGAAATTCTAGACATAAGTTGAGAAGCTTCAGGAACTATTTAAATGCTTAACCAACAAAAGCCACACTGAAGTTTTCAGAAATATGGTGGCTACTTTGCTAACCTGTACCTCTGGTAAATTTTCAATTCATTTATTGTATTTTTCAGTTTTGTTCCTGTGTACTATCAAGTAATAATCCAACAAAAGAAATTTTAAAAATTCCAAATATAATAGCATCGGTAGTAACAATATTTAATAATAAACTTAGCCAAGAAGGCAAAAATACTTGCACAATGAAAACTATACTATACTGTTGAAAGAAACTAAAAGAGTCATAAATAAATGGAAAGCCTTGTGTCCATGGACTGGTGAGATCAATATAATAATGAAGTCAATACTACTCAAAATATACAGATTCATTTTAATCTTTACCAAAATCTCAGTAGCAGGCAGATACAGTTTTCCATGTTTGTAAACCAAGTACTTGAGAGACTTATACAGGAGGATTGCAGGTTCAAGGCCAGTGCAAAGTAACTTTGTGAGACCCAGATTAAAATTAAAAAAAAAAATAGAAAGGGCTAGGAGTGTAGTTCAGAGGTAGAAAATGTCCTGGCTTCAATCCCCAGTCACACACACACACACACACACACACACACACACACACACACACACACCTCAATGTCAATTTTTTCAGCAATTGAAAAAAATTATACTAAAATTCACGTGGAATGTTGGAATATCATGGAAACAAATTCTGAAAGAAGCTAGGGAAACAAAACATGTTTTTGTTTAATGAATATAGTTTCATTTTTACGAGATGAAAAATTCTGGAGATCTATAACAATGTGAATATATGTATCATTATTGAATTATATACTTAAAATTGATGATATGCTACATTTTGTTTTGTAATTTTATTACAGTTAAAAATCTGAAAGGAGCCGGGCGTGGTGGCGCACGCTTGTAATCCCAGCATTCGGGAGGCTGAGACCGGAGGATCCGGGTTCGCGGCCAGCCTCAGCTACCTAGTGAGGCACTCCGCAACTTAGTGAGACTCAGTTTCAAAATAAAGAATAAAAAATAGGGCTGGGGGTATAGCTCGGAGGTAGAATGCCTCTGAGTTCAACCCCCAGTACCGCAAAAAAAAAAAAAAAAAAATCTGAAAGGATTTATAGTCACAGAAAGTTCGAATTTGTAATTTTAAAAAACCCATGAATAAAAGCTTCTACGTATGTGAATGATATATTTTCAAGTATATCGAGATATTTTAATAGAGGAAGAAATGAAACAAAGACCTAAATATGGAATTTAAAATTCTAAAATTCTTAGAAGTAAACATAATTGCAATCTTCGCAGGCTTAGATTATGCAATATTTCATTAGTTGTGGCACTGAAAATACAAAGTATAAAAGAAAGTAGATATTTTGTTTTTAACAAAATTAAAAATTTATGTGCTGCAATAATACCATAAGTAAATTTTTAAATGATCCATGAATTTAAAAAATACATTTTCCAAACATATATAAAGTATGTAAATTGCATGCATAATATATTAAGAACACTCAAAACTGAAGAATAGAAACACAAATAAGCCAATATTAACAGGCAAATATTTTGAACATGCATTCTCCAAAGAATTATAAAATGGCTTAATAAGGGCATGCAATATGCAAAATATTATTAGTCATTAGCAAAATGAAAAAGTAAAACAATGAGATACCACTTTACCCTCATTAGGATAGCTATAATCGAGTAGCTTAATAAGGATGTGGAAAGACTAGAACCATCATACCTTGCTTACAGCAATGTGAAATGCTGCAACAAAGTTGAAAAGATGCTTTGTCTCAAATTTCTAAGCTTAAATTTAATGTGTCACCAGCTATTCTATTTCTATTTATAAGCCCAAAAGAAACTAATACAGGTGTCTGCAAATCAACTGGTACATGAGTGAGTATTTTAGCATTATTAGTGACCCCAAAAGGGGAAATTTCTGAATGTATATTGGTTGATGAATAGCAAAATAATTATCTATTGCCCTTTTCTTTCTATACATAAAATACTCATAGTATTTGCATGTAATTCACCCAATGTCCTAGATAATCATAGTATTTTAATAAAAGCCAAGAATCTTTTAGTCAATCTATCAGGCCTAAATGTGGATTATTATAGTTGGAATACTATGGATTATAGAAGCAATATCCCACACAAACTCAATGTAAGGTGGAACAACTATAAAATAAACTTTCTTGCAATAAGAGGAAAAATGGAAATCCCAGAACAGTAATGGCCAAATTCTAAAAATCTACCCAACTAGAAAAAATAAAAGCAAATCTCCTCTACCTTTTTATGTGGATTTTTAAAATTAAAACCTCATTGTGATATCTGTGGAGAAACTTTCTTTGCAACTGCATTTTGTGGCCCTTGAATTCATTCTTTAAAAGTATTCCTTCTTCATTATAGTCCTTTGTCCTTAGCCAAGAGGTTTGTTAGAATGTACACAGCATCTGTGAAGACTAAAGATTTTTTACAACCTGATGCTTATTCATTAAAGTTTGGAATTTTCAAGACAACAATGTGTGAACAATTGGAGTTTTAATTAGCTAAGGCTCATGGTTTATTCAGCAAACTTGATTAATTTGCTTTCAGTTCCATGCAACACTCATGATTCTTAGACCTAATTCTAGCATCTGATTTCTTTGCTTTACATCTATGTAATTTCTTTTTAGTTAATGGGACTTATCTTGAAACCAATTTTTTAAATGGGTTGGTGATAAGACTACACTCTTATTCTACAGTTTTTTTTCTTTTAATTTGGGTCCCTTTATTTAGCTGAGAATTTTCAATGGGCTTTTATCAGTCAAACTATTTTTTCAGTATTGTCACTCTTTGGGGATCAGAAGCAGCTGTTTATTTTTCAACCATCAAATTACTGTATTTTGTCCAATCTTTAAAAAATTTTATTATAAATTGGCATATCTTTCTCAAACTCATCTGCTTCTTTGAATAGGTTCTCTAAACTCAGCCAAAAAATAGCCCAACATGATCAATGTATATTTTAGCCTTTTTTTCTTGAACTACAGATTCAAATGACATTTGGTTTGCCTTTTATGATATTAAGACAATAGTCTTAAACAAATGTTTCATCACTGAATACCATGGTTATTGGGATTTTCGACATACAGTATATGTTTCTTACCCTGACTGGGAGACCACTAAGTTTAAATCAAATGTTTCAAGTGTTTTGTCTGAGATTATCTGAATCCTAGGAATGATTTCTGTAAATTAAGGTAAAACATGCTAGTTATAATAAAAACCAATCCCTAAATTTCAGTATAGTAACAAAATAAATTACTATTTTTCAAACCTGAAAGAACCAAAGCAGCTATACCTGCCGGAGTAGCTCTTGCTCATGTGATGAATCAAGGGATATTTTCATCCTGTGACTCCACACTGTTCAGAGTTTTAACTGTCTTTTCCATCCAGAGATAATAGGGGCAAAAAGAGTAGATGCATTGTATGGAAGGATTGATGGGGCAATATCAGTGTGTCCACAGAGAAATGAAACCAGTAAGATATATGTGTAATCATGGGTGTGTGTGTAAGCAAGCCTGATGTGTATAGGACAGATCAGCCTGGAAATTCTTAGGATCTGATACTGTAATTCAGATGTGAAATTTCTACTTCCTCAAGGAAATCTCAATAGGGTTTACAAGATGGGGTCTTGATGTGTTGTCCAGGTTAGCCTCAAATTCCTGGGCTCAAATAATCTTCCTGTCTCAACCTTCCAAACAGCTGGTACTACAGATATGAACTACTTACTGTACCTGGCTGGGAAACTCTAAGTTTATTCTTAAGATCTTTCAACTGGTATAATCAGGGAAACTGATGATATTAATAAAGGTAATCTCCTTTACATAAAGTCAGCAGATTTTATGTTAGTAACATCTACAAAAAATCTTTGCGAAAAAAACTTCATTAGTGTTTGAATAGTGGAGTACTGTAGGATAGCCAAGTTGACACACGTAACTGACTATCACAGTTTATCCTTTGTTAATAGGGCACCATCACACCTCTTCTTAAAATATATACATAATATAAATAATACAAATAAATACATTAACAAAGTTATACTTTAGCTTATTACAATATAACCATCTGACATGCAAACAAAATGCACTAACCATTTCCTCATAATAAGATGCAAATTCCTTGGGGGATATTCAAACTTCTCCTTGACATCCTGTAACATATGTACTAAGATGGTGTGAATTGGAGGCAGAACAAGATGGGGACTGAGTCAGATCCTGTGGTGATTATTTTCTCATAGGCATACCAAGTTGAACAGCAAGTTGTGAAAAAAACTACATTAAGAAGACCTATACTAGCTTGTACCCAACAAAGATGTGTGATTAACCCTGTTGTACCCAAGAAATGTATAAAAATCCATGCTAAAAAAATAAAATAAAATAAAATAAAAAAAAGAAGAGCTAAGGAAATCAGATGAGAGACTACAATGCCTGCCTTTAGTAAAATTAAATGAAAAGTTTTATTGAAAAAGGTAGGAAGGAGTTACATGTGTTACCCTCCACAAAATCCAAGCAGCTGAGTGCAGAAAGTTATGCCTCCTACTTAAGGGAGAGAGAGGGAATTAATTCCTGGACAGAGACTTAAAACCTTGTAGCAGGCCAAACACAGTGAAACTCAAAGCTGGGCAGAGCCCTATGGCCTCTACCATGAGCCAATGCCCATGACTGAGCTGCTGGAATGTGGTCTTTAAGTCTGTCTTAGCAATAGACAGCACATAGCAATGTGGGACTACCCCAGTATTGTGCTGGTCGTGCTGGGCTGTGGGCTAAGGCTGTGACATGGCCTAGCAACATTGATGGTCACAAGTGTGCAAGAAAAGTATGGAGCTGGTCTATCCATAGTGACTCTGTCCAGAGCTGGCCAGAATCCCACATTGCCAGATAAAAAGCTGATAAGTGTGGATGAGGTATCTTGGTCCATCTGAGCCTCACGTCAGGAAAAGGCTCCTAGGTTTAAACCATTTACTCCACATACTCCCTTGGTTCATTCTGAATAAAACCACAGGAGTTGATTTGGGACAAACCTGGTCTTGGATTACCCTTTAAATAGGGACAACACACTGATAGAAAACTCATGGCAAACGTGGACCTGGGTGCCCTCCGATGCTGAAATAGAGTAGATGAATAGGATTAAAACCATATCAGAAAGACTGGAATATATATCAAATCCATCAGTGCCCACACAATGCCATATGCCAATAAGCATCAACATTTTTCAGAAAACCATGACTTTACCTAATAGTAAAATGAAGTAATAGGAACTGATCAGAGAGTAATAAATATGGGAGAACTCTTAGATAATTTAATCAACTATTTTATATTTATTTATTTTGTGGTACTGAGAATTGAACACAGAGGCATTCCACCCCTAGCCCTATTTTATATTCTTTATTTTGAAACAAGGTTGTGGAGGGCCTCACTAAGTAGTGGAGGCTGGCTGCGAACCTGCAATCCTCCTGTTTCAGCCTCCCAAGTGCTGAGATTACAAGTGTGTGCCTGAATACTTGTCTTGCAAGAGAGCTACCTCAGCAGAAGCCTTTATAGATTCTTCTAGCAGTGTTGAATTGACTCCTTTAAATGAGGTTGAACAGAACTCTTCCGTTGGGGTTAGGGAGGTTACTTATACTGGTTAAAAAAAAAAAAAAAAAAGATTCATCAGAATTTAGAGTCATGGCTTTCCTTTCTTTGTCAGGGTTTTAACATACATCCCCATTCCAATTTCCATGATCCTATTCCTTCTCAATAAATGCCTTTACATTAAAAATAAACAAATACAAAGCTGGTAGTTCAAATAGTTTATCCACTCATGAAATGCTATTTAGTATTGATTTTCAGGAGTTTCAGACCTGTATCTACAGGGGATAAGAAAATCATTAAAGGACCAGATGGAAGATTTACGTCATTTATAAGGCCTTGATTTAGCTCATCATTTTCTTTCTTTTGGGGGGAAAGTACAGGATGTTGAATACAGGGGCAGTCGACTTCCAAACTGTACCTCATCCTCATTTTATTTTTAATTTTGAAATAGGGTCTTGCAAAGTCACTGAGGTTCTTACTAAGTTGTTGAGTCTGGCCTAAAACCTACAATCCCCTTGTCTCAGCTTCCTAAGTACTGGGATTATACGCATAAGGCACCATGCCTGCCTTTAGCTCATCCTTTTCTTACCAAATTTTGTCCAGCAAAACTAGGAATAAGCAGTTAATATCATTCATTAAATGCATCATTTTTATAAAAATATTAAAAATTATCATATATACCATTGTGCTGATCCTTAATTTTTATGTTTTTGATTAAGAATATCTAAAGATAATATTTTGTATGTCTTGTCAAATCACAGCAGATATTATCAATATTCTTTGTGGTATTGTAAATAGAGTCACTTTTTGTTTCAAATCTAATCAAATTAGAGAGATACTTCTAAGAACCCCAGAACCAATTCAGAATGTCCAATCTAATAATTTTGTCAAGAACTATTTTTCGTTACAGAATCTGTATTAGGGCTCTGTTCCAGAAGAATGGAATAGGAAATACACTTCTGTGTGTGTGTGTGTGTGTGTGTGTGTGTGCATGCATGTGCATGCAAGGGTATATCTATCTATAGGTGATAACCTATCTATCTATCTATCTATCTATCTATCTATCTATCATCTATCTCTATATAGAGATTGAGTTTCATGATTATGGAGGCTGAAAAAATCTCAAGATCTATAGAGTATTTCATCTAGTTGAGAATTCAGGAGAGCTGGTCTGATGATTATTTTCTAGATTATGTTCAAATTCCTGAGAATCAGGAAAGCGAGTGATGTAGTTCCCATTCAATCCCTAGGAGAATGTTTGAGATCCAGGAAGATCCAATGCTGCACATTAAGTCTAAAAGGAAGAAAAACATCAATTTCTCAGTTTGAAGGCAATAAGGCAAAAAAAACATCTCTCATTTAGGAGAGGGTTAGTTTTTTTTTTTTAATTTTATTCAGGCCTTTACCTAATTTGATGAGACATATTCACCTCGAGAAAGATAATCAGATTTACTCATTTTACTGATTTAAATGTGAGTGACATCCAAAAATACCTCACAGAAACACCCAGAATTTGCTTTGACCAAATGTCTGGATGTCCTGGAGCCTAGTGAAGTTGACACTAATAATTAATCATCATAAATGTAATATATAACTTAGATTTCATATCAAGTTTTTATAAATGAGGAGTGATAAAGTATTTAGTGAATTCTGATAGGAAAGAACAGCCTATTTGGAAAAATACAGCTTGTTTTTATTCCTGTAGCAACAGGTGATTTACAAATTTTTTGAAAACAAGAATGAGAAAATAAAATCTTATTTGTAATTCCTTTATTCAAGTGTAACCACCATCAATGTGCATCAGTACATGAACACAGATATATAGGTAAATATAAATATAAGCATATGCATATATGTCTCTTATGTTTGCTTTTAATCTCTGGTACTTGTGATTACATTTGTGCTAAAAGGAATGCTAAAGTGGTAGAAAATGGTAAACAGGAAATACAAAGACAAATTCATTGGTACTAAAGAGATCATATTTTTACTCTTGTGAAATTAAGTAATTCTGAGAGAACAATATGTTGTATCAGATATTTCTTCTTCTTTTTAATAAAGGGTAGGCATTTGCACTATTTCAGCCATGGAAAAATAATGTTTACTAAGGCCACTAAGTAGCCATAAACATTCATTTCACAATGGCATTATTGAGTTATGCATAAAATAATATCTGAAAATAGTACAGGGAGCATAATTTAAGATTTACATATTTTGACATGATTTTTTTTCAAACATGTACGTTTTTATTTTCCAATTACAGTCATTTTATTTAGACAAGAGAATATTTACTGGAAATGCTTTTATAAAAATGAGTTATAAATAAATTATTTCATTGCACTGTTTAATTTCAATATCTAGAAAATAAGTTCAGCTGCTTTCCCCCTCTCCTGGGAAGTACTTATCTTAAGAGTTACTTGTTAAATAGCATAATATTATACAGTGAATTTCTGTATATATTATTATCTACATATTTATCTACAAATTTAGCTACAAATAAAAGTTGTTTAAGTTCTATTGAAAAAATTATAAAAACTTCAACAACTCCTTATAAATTCTACAGGGAAAGTAATTTAATTTCTGTATCTCATAAAGGTTTGGAATTTTTGATTTCTAAGTAGAAGAGTATATTAAAGCCTTTATTGATAGTAGTGATAGAGATTTCAACATTCATTTATTTTTCCTTCCTTCCTTCTCTCTTCTTTCCTTCTATTCTTTTTCCTACGTTATAGAGCATCTCAATTAGGTCTAGGCACATTTCTAGTGCTCAAAAGTCACATGTACCTAGTTAACTACAATATTGGGCAATATGGATGTGTAAAATGTATAGAAACAGGGATAAAAAACAGTGGCAAGGAAGCTTCATGGGATTTATATATTTCAGAATTATAAGTCTCAGAATTACATAAGGGAATCTATCCATTTATTTTAAAAATATAGATCTTTCATGAGAAAGGCCCGATCTTTAAGTTGAAATTCTTGTTTTTATCATTTTTAACAAGCACCAATATTTGGCAGTTTTTTTAATTATTCCCAACTTTTCTAGCAACACAGTATTTAGTGACTGTTACCTAAATTTTGCAACATGTTTTATTCCCTTTCCTATATTGGATTTACCCTAAAAGGAATCTTGAGATAAATGTTTGAATATGAATCATTAAGAATCATTTATTTGGGAGATGATCTTATGAAACACCTACAAGGAGATAAGTGAGATAAAAAAAGAAAAACAGAAAATTGCAAGGTAATTATGACTGTTGGCAATAAGAACCTTAATGAGTGTCAACTTGACCACTTGCCATGATGGTTTTTTTTTTTTTTCATGGGAATAGTGAGAGATAATGATTCTGGGCGACTTATATATCAATCTATTACAGTTTTTGAATGATGGCTCTTCCTAGAGGGTGTTAATTCTTTAGCACTTACAGCTTTCAAAAAAAGGGCTCTGGTCAATGAGAAAGTTTTTAGGCAGTTGGAAGTCAAGGGGCAATGTACTACAAAGGTCACGCCTGAGTTAATGTGGGCAAAGTATTGACAGAAAACTTCCTCAAACACACACTTATTCGCATATAGATAGGCACACAGATCTATACACAAATACTATAAATTAGCTTGCCTCTATGCAGTGGTGGATCCTGACTGCCACAGGCAACCTATGGAAGAAACTGTTAACTGAAATTTAACTGAACACCAGTATCTTTTCTCTTCTTTTTCCATTACATTAAAAGTCTTTCTGGAACAGCTATTCTGCCAGACAGAAAATTAAACATTTAGATAAATGCTATTTAATACCTTTGTCAGAGGCAAAACAATAAGATATTTCGTCTTACATCCTAAGAAGTGGTCATCAGCAGTCATTTTTAGCTTAACATTTCATTGAATTACATAAAAAGAGCCGGGTGTGGTGGCGCACGCTTGTAATCCCAGCATTTGGGAGGCTGAGACCAGAGGATTCGGGTTTGCGGCCAGCCTCAGCTACCTAGTGAGGCTCTCCGCAACTTAGTGAGACTCTGTTTCAAAATAAAGAATAAAAAATAGGACTGGGGGTGTAGCTCGGAGGTAGAATGCCCCTGAGTTCAATCCCCAATACCGCAAAAAAAAAGAGAAAGAAATTACTTAATTACATATAAATGTAATATATATTGTCTTAAAAGATAGTCACAAGAACATAATTTGAAATTATTGCTAGATCAAATAAAACCCAGCATGGTTTACAGCACACTCACCTTTAACATATCATTTATTTTATTATCCCTTAAATTGCCTTTTACCAACTTCTATTGCCATATACTATTTATTTTCTTTTGGGAAGTATATATTAAGCCTGAACTTAAAACATTTTTATTGAGAATTGATGATGCATTTAAAGCAGATTTGGCATACCCCCATTGCCTTATACTCATCTAACACTCTAACAAATGTGCAAATACAAAACTTTTACTCTTGAAATTCGTTTGTTCCCTTGAAAAAACAGGTGCTGTCGTTTGACATTTGATTACTTAAAATCTATTTCACAGCACTCTTTCGCAAGGTTTCAGTAGTTGCTTGTGGCATCTCTGGTTGCTCTGATGAACCAGTTGTGATTCCTGTGATGTTTTGCCATCTGTTTGTGCCAAATTCATTTGCCCTCACTCCATGTAAAATGGCCTCCTCAGCTCTGGGCAAATTTAACTAAGTCAATGACTTCTTTTCTCTGAAGTGCGAAGGATTATAGTGGTGGCTGGCAAAACTCCACAGCTGAGAGCCCTCCCAAGTGAAGCTAAGGTTGTTGAATTTTTAAAAAGGTCTCTGAATAACCTGAATATCAGGCTTGCAGTGATGCCTCCAGTGTTGACACTTTATAATTAGAAATTTCTTGGCAGTCGATGCAGCTTTGGTGTTCAGGATACAATACTGAAAGAGATTTGCTGGTTTCTAAGTACTCTCAGTGAACCAGGACCTTGGAGTACTCTGGCCTTTTCTCTCTTTATTTTGCTGTGTTTTCTGCAAGGTTGATAGGAGAAAGCACAGTGGAATTTCATTCTCTGTACTTATCAATAAATTAATAGGTCACTGTCATTTATTTTTGAAAGATTGTTATTTTATTCCCCCATTGGATAATTTTAGAGCCACATTCATGATTCTGGTTTTGGCTTTATCTTGATTGCTTTTTCTCATTCAACTCTAATGAGAAAAATAGGATTTACTTATAAAAATATTTGAGAGAATATTAAAACCTTCTTTTTCAAGTAGCTTAATGCCCTGTTTGGCAAGGGTTTATTTAATCAAGTCTAATTAAACATTTTTTTTGCAAGTTTCATTTTCTCTTTCCCACTCAGGTAAGTATATGACCTAGGAGCAGCTCTCAACCTTATTTTCCTTCCTCTCCCATATAAATTTTATAGACTACACAACCTCAATTACATTACGTAATTACTCTAAAATATATAAACATTGGTTATTGTTTTGTAAATTAATTTTCCATATTTAATTTTTCCATATTTTTGATAAAATTTAAGTCTCCTAATGGAAATAATGCTTAGACAATATTCTATGGTACTTATTTGACTCAGAGGAAAATATGTCCTTATGATGACATATAAGACCAATGATGACCTGTCTCTCCCCTTCTGCCGCTCCAGGTTTCCTTCACATATTCTGCTCTAGCAAGCTCTTTGTACTTCTTACATGTCCAGACAGTCCCAAAGCTTTAGATGTTCCATTTAAACCTTTGCTCACGTCTCCTCAGTTAGGTCTACTCTGACCCTACATCCTGAAACTATACTCTCCATCTCCTGTGTCTTGTTCTTCTTCCCATTTTTACCTTAGCATTGTTAAGTATTACATAGTATATAATTGAGCTATTTATTATTTTATTGATTACTCTCTGTTTTTATGTTATCAAATATAAGTTCTACAGTGGCAGATATCTTCTCTGATTCTCTACACTGATATTCCTCCAGCCCTTCAAACAGCACCTGGCACATAGGAGGCACTAAAATATAATTTGCATTAATTAATAAATTAATACACATTTTTAAGGAAACTTGAATAAGAGGAAAGGTGGGAAGTTATTCCCCAGCAATTAGTGTTTACTTAGATGATACTTCTTTTGTTTTTTCTTTTTAGTACTTGAATGTCGTTTCTTTTTTTTTAATTTTATTGGTGCATTGTAATCATTGTGGGCTACAAGCTGGTAGAGGCATATATGCACACAGGTCTCAGTTAACCCTTCCCCAATTCCCACCTCATCCCCTCCATGTTTGCTTTAGTGATTGACTTTGATATGTTTGTGAATGTACATCATATATATTAGAGTATTTCCCTCTCTCCCACCTCCCATCTCCTTCAGATAGGTCACTTTATTTGCTCATCTAAGGTTTTCATTCTTCATCTAGAGTCCCTCCTATGACCCACTTTCTCCCTAGCTTCCACAAATTAGAGAGAGCATCTGATTTTTTACTTTTTTGTTACTGACTAATCTCAGCATGATCAAACAGCTATATTTTTGTTTTGTTTTGTTTTGGTACTGGGGATTAAACGTAGGGACATTCTACAAGCTACATTCCCAGCCTGCCTTTCCTTCCTTCCTTCCTTCCTTCCTTCCTTCCTTCCTTCCTTCCTTCCTTCCTTCCTTCCTTTCTTCCTTCCTTCCTTCCTTCCTCTCCCCCTCTCTTTCTTTTTATTGTGAAACTGTGTCTTGCTAAGTTGCTGAAAGTCTAAGTTGCTAAGGCTGCCATCAAACCTGGAACCTTTGGTCTCAGTCTCCTAAATACTGGGATTACAGGCATATGCCATATGCTTGGTTCAAACAACTACTTTTAAAGTGTTTGTGAGAGTTAAGTAGTTGGCCCTAAATGATTTGAATTAATGCCATATCACTTTACATCACAAAATCTTAATGCTTTCTTTTCATTTGAAAATTTAATAGTTCAAACTTCTTAAGATTATTCTGTGCGATTGGTTATATTTTTAAAGACAGTATGTTATGTCTCAGTCTTCCAAGTACTGGGATTACAGATATACACCATCATGACTGGCTGAAGTATTAATCTTTAGAACAAATTATTAAATTTTCACTAAGATATATAGCCTGAATAATCTTTAGAAATAGGAGATATATTATTTGATTACTTCATTCTGACTGAGAAAGTACATTCTATTGAACAGGTGTTTGCTGAGAATTATTTAAATGGTAAGCACTGAGCAAGATGCTGGGTTGAAAGGAACAGAGAAATTTATGAGAATAAATTGAACATTGTTACCCTTAAGGATTTTTATTTTTACTATAGAGAATGATATATTTGCAGTATGGTGATTGTATCCCTTCTGTATCTCTGTTAATGTGTGTCACTGCTCTGTCTCAAATCTTCTTTGGTCAAAAGAGAAAAAGCATTTGGATAAGGGAATCAAAAGAATATAGAACACACAAAATGCATACAGATATTATAGAATCACGATTTCATTAACTGAACATAATGAAGTAGGAAGGAACTCAGGGTCATCCAGAAGTAATTTATAACTACAAATGCTCAAACCTGGGTATGCAAGTGGGAAAATATCATTCCAACTTTCTTTCCACTGTTACTCATGTGGCAAGGCTATTCAGTTCTCTCTTCATTCTTCTTTTAGCACATTTAAACAATTTTCATTTAATAGTTAATTCAGTTCACATTTTAATATGAATGCCATGTGAATTTGAATTTCATGCTAGGTGCCCATCCTAACTTAAAACTAATGAGGTAATATTCAACTCCAACAATGACTTCTGCTATCTTCCCTTTGGATGAATCATTTCACATTTTAAAATGCAGGATCTGGCAGGGGAGGGGTAGTCAAGTTAATTGTCAATAAGTCTCTAGTGCATTAGTTTTTCAAATTATTTTTACCTGTGATTATAAAATACCTTTTGTGCTTGTTTCAAACCTGAGATAGTATTGAATATTTATAAAAAACGAAACAAAAAAGCATTTTGTAAAGAAATTGTATATATTTTTCTAACACTTGGCAATTTGTATTATATCCTCTTGTTTTCACTTTGCTCAACCAAGTTTATTTCAGTTCATCAATATCGACTTGAGGAATAGTGGTAGTATAAGGCATAAAGAGAAAGTGAGAAAATGCAAACTTTCTGCATGTTTCAAATTATGAGTTATGATTTCACTTCATCGTTTTAGAAGCGTAATTTTCTTTTTTTAATTTTTTTTTAAATTTTTTATTGTAGTAACTCGTGCAATATAGCATACATCTTTGTTAAGTACAAATTGTTAACAACATACTTGCACACAATTCTCATTTGACCCCTTCCCCGATTCCCTCCCCATTCCCTCCCCCTCCTTCCCCCTAAGGTTCACTTCAGTGAGTGACCTTGATATGATTGTGTAGGTACATCATGTGCTTTAGGGTGTCCCTCTGCCCCATGAATCCACTACAATTAAATCAATTTCTTTGCTTATCGAGAATCTCTCTTTTTCATCTAGAGACCCTCCTATGCCCCATCTTCTCCCTATCATCCACATATTAGGGAGAACATATGCTTCTTAACTCTTTGTGACTGACTAATCTCACTCAACATAATGTTTTCCAGTTGCATCCATTTCCCTGCAAAGAACATGATTTTATTCTTCTTTATGGCTGAGTAAAATTCCATTGTGTACATATCCCATAGTTTTGTAATCCATTCATCTGTGGTTGGACATCTTGGCTGCT
>PVLC010005942.1:8417-72766 GCA_004027655.1 Graphiurus murinus
TACTGGGGATTGAACTCAGGGGCATTCTACCTTCGAGCTATACCCCCAGCCCTATTTTTTTTATTCTTTATTTTGAAACCGGGTCTCACTAAGTTGCGGAATGCCTCACTAGGTAGCTGAGGCTGGCCGCGAACCCGGATCCTCCGGTCTCAGCCTCCCAAATGCTGGGATTACAAGCGTGCGCCACCACGCCCGGCTGTTACCTCATTCTTTCCACCATACTTTATTTACAATATTTATTAATTAACTACTGCATATCTTGTAACTTTGTAGAGTTTTGAAGGAAAGAATAAGCACAGCTTATCCTCTTTTGGAAGAAATTCATGTAGCTTGCTTCCATCCTGAGTCAATTCATCTTGTTGAAAGGATGTGGGAATATAGGCTTCTCAGGGTTATATTTTCTAAGCACATCATTTAGTAGTCAGTTTTTTTGTTTTTTTGTTTTTTTACAGGGAGCATGTGAAAGCCTTGTTCTGTTTTACTCTTGAGAACAGGAAGATAAACATAAAGCAAAGATACTCCTGACTGTTTTGCAATCATGTCACATCATTGTTTACATATGATTCCCCTGGCCATAAATGTTTCCATTGTCACTCATAAAATATAATATTTTCTTGGTTTTAGCATCCCCAGAATCAAGTCCTGAAATAAAGATTCATTTGCAATGGTTTATTTAGGAAATGAACCCAGGAAATAAGGGTAGAAGATTGGGGATGTGAGGAAGGGAAGGAAATCAGTCAATAAGGGATATGATTTTAAGCCAGCTACTCTCTGGAAAACTGTATATTAATCCCAGTGGAGAACTCTGGGAACCAGTGTAGAACAACTGTCTCTGAGCTAATTTGCCTGGTGGCACAAAGGAGCTGAGGTATTTATACATGGTCTCCTTTTAGTCATTGTTTTGGGGCTTCTCAGATTGGGTTGGAAAGTGCATGTTAATTTCCTAACACCTCCTGTATGCCCTATACTTAGAAAAAAAAAAAAAGCAATTTCTATTGCCAGATCAAGCAAAAATCACAGGTGCTGGGAGTTGGAAGTCAGACATTTTTGGATGCTGAGTTATATAAGTTCATCTTTATTAGATAGAATGCTAAAGAGTAACTTGAAAAAGAAAACTTACAGTGTAAAATAACACATAAAGCTTCACTCACTTTTGGTCTTTTTTCATATAAAAAGATCTTAGCTGGACATGGTGCTGCACAGTACCTAGGAGTCTGAGATAGGAGGATCATAGGTTCGAGACCAGCCTCAGCTACTTAGCAAGATCCTCAGCAACTTAGCAAGATCCTGTTTCAAAATAAAAATTAAATAGGGCTGAGGGTGTAATTAGAAGGCAAAACGCCCCTGGACTCATTCCGCAGTACCACCAAAAAAATCTTGAAAGCCTAAGGACTGAAATGAATAAGTACTTTAAATTTTTTTTCATTGCAATTATACATACCACTATTCAGACTTTCGTTAGGCATGATATCTGCTAGAATCATCTTTCATTAGGAGGATGCTACCCAATTAAAACAAATATATATAAAAGGATATGAGTAATAGAGACTTTCCAAATAATAAGACTATAAAAGTAGAAATTTATTTTTCCCAAATTTAAATAAGTCTGAAGGGTATTAACCCAGGGTGCTCCATGTCGAAAGAAAACCAACTTACTTTTATCTTGCTTTCCTGTCAGGCTTGTCTTCCATTCTCAAAATTACCCTATGGCCTGCAATGGCTTCTGCAGCTCCATTCACTCCAATCTTTTACTAGTGCTTAAAGGAAGGACAGAGAATCGAAGAAGAGATGCAGCTTATTTCTCAGAAGTTGCATACACTACCTCAGCCTATATTCCATTAGCAAGAACTTGGGCTCATGACCAGACCGAGCTGCAAGGGAGCCTGAAGAAAGAACTTTATTCTAAACGGCCAGACGCCCAAATAAAATTGAAGCATCCTTTCTGAAGAAGAAATGAGAAAGATGATACTTAGAATAATTGTCCTTCTCTCCTTCACAAGTCCAAAAAATATGAAATATAAATTTTAAAAAATCTAGAATCTGAGAGAAAGTTTTAGCTTAGAATAATTATAATTGGGATAAAAAAAAACCACAATGTTTCCTTAGACTACTCCTGAATTCGCATTTCTTTCAAAGCCATACCAACATAAATAAATAAATAAATAAATAAATAAATAAATAAATAAATAGTAAATGTATAATAGCCAAGTAGCAGGGAGCCACTCCAGAAGAGTCAAAGAAGAGAGTGTGTGTGAGCCGGGCGTGGTGGCGCACGCTTGTAATCCCAGCGTTTGGGAGGCTGAGACTGGAGGATCCGGGTTCGAGGCCAGCCTCAGCTACCTAGGGAGGCACTCCGCAACTTAGTGAGACCCGGTTTCAAAATAAAGAATAAAAAATAGGGCTGGGGGTATAGCTCGGAGGTAGAATGCCCCTGAGTTCAATCCCCAGTACCGCAAAAGACAAAAGAGAGAGAAAGGGAGAGAGAGTGTGTGTGTGTGTGTGTGTGTGTGTGTGTGTGTGTGTGTGTGTGTGTGTGTGTGTGTTATGTATAACTAAGAACACATATAAATTAGGACCTTCAGGGAGTTATTTATTTTGTACATCAGCTATCTGTAAAGATGGTCATGCTATTTTAACCTGTGTGAGCAAGAGACAACATAAGTTCTATGATCACATAGGGAAAATCTTTTAAACACAATTTTTTATAGGTCTTATTTCTCACCAATAGAGTATTCCAATTTAACCCATTTAATTGGCTCCTGAATCTGAAATACTCTTGGAGTCATAATAATATGATAAGCACTTTTAAGTCCCATAAAAATCAGAAACATAAATAGTCCCTCAGGAAGCTGAATGAAAGATTTTTGAAAGAATAAGAGAGAAACTTTCAAGGTAGATTTTCCTGTCACCATAAAAATGAAACCAAATATGGCTGGCATTGTATTGCTTGAAAATTCAGAGACAGATTTCATGCTTAAATATAAAACTACAGGTCTCCTGACAAAAAATACGGATAGAAACAAAAAAAAATTGTGATTCTCTTTGGATGATTGTGTTAGAAAATCAGAGGCACAGCTTTTTCATATTGATTGGCCTCATCTTTGTGGAGACCAGAAATGGAATCCATCTGGACATTGCTAAAGGAGAGCAGATGGAGTGACTCCATGTGACACTTGAACAGTTTTTTTCTGTCATAATCCACCAATAGTATTCTTTGCAAGAGTAATATTACTGTAGACCTGAGAAATCACTTTTCTTTGATAATTTAGCTGCAGATTTGCTACAGCTTGGCATCTCCGTATTAATAAAGTTTCTTAAATATTCTCAGTACTATCCTCTTTTTATTTTGGAAAAATAAAAAAAGAAGACAGACAACATGACTTTGTATCTGGAAATTTCTGGAGCAATTCCTTGTAAACTTACCGTGAGCACCTTGAAAATTAATATATGTTAATGGCCAACCCTCCCCCCCAAAAAAAGATTCTTAAGGGTATTACACCAGACAAAGTGAAGGAACTACCTCAACGGAATAATTAGTTATCATATATGAAATGTGAAGATACTTCGCTTCACCTTTTTGCAACTCTCTTCTTTCTCAAAACTTCATCCTCATAGACCCTAGGTCTCTATTTACAGCAGTCTTGAGGACCTAGTTAGCATTTCTCTCTACTCTGTATTTTCTGATTATCTTCTCTTGTTTTCATTGTCTTTAACACTGGTCACATTATTCCTCTATTTTCTGGCCATTCATCTCTATCCTGTTATATTTTCCCAAATAAATCAGTCTATTATTTTTCCTTGGTCTCCAAATTAGTGCTCTACAAGTTTTACAGAAGAACTTCTTCATCTATTATCTTCTCTATTCCGCTAAGCAGCTTTGAAATTCAGGCCCCTACTAATTTCATAAACACCCTAAACCTTTCTTTTGAAACTTTCTTTCTATGCTGACTGAAAGGGCCACATAAAGTTTTACTCATTCCTTCAGAAGGTTATAAAACTATATGCAACCCATTAATTATGTGCCTGAATTTCCAGGAATACTACTATATAAACAAAGTCACTATTAGATGATCAAAAATACACACAGAGGCTGGGGCTTCATGAAGAATGAAAGCTTTTACTTTTCTTATCAATTCTTTAGGGTTCAATTTAGTGGGTGTCCATCCTTTTTTCTGGTCGCCTCGTCTTTTCATCCCTTATTCCTTCATGGTTTAACCACCAGGGTCTCACTTCTCTCTCACCAGATCGGTTTTGGTTCTCCATCCACCTTACAGGTGAAGACTCTTCACCAGGTCTTTCAAATACTGTGAAGCATCTGGAAATGGCCTCCAATCCATCAATTACTTCCCAGAAATGGGCCTCCTCGTTCGAAAGAAATGTTCTTCTCTTAATATAAATCAACTCTAAGCAGACGTGCTGCTTGTAATCTCAGTACTTGGGAGGCTGAGATAGGAGGATCACAGGTTTGCAGCCAGCCTCAGCAACTTAGTGAGGAACTCCATGACTTGAAGAGGTCCTGTTTCAAAATAAAAAATAAAATGGGGCTGGAGGTATAGCTCAGAGGTAGAATGCCCTGGGTCCATTCTCTAGTACTACCAAAAATTTATTTATATATATGTTCTCAAGTCTATTTCTTTTCCTTGTGATGGTATACCTATTTCTTAGGTATACCTATTTCTTATTATTTCTATAATAAGTATACCTATTTCTTACAGAGATAAATATAAAATCAGCAGGCATTCATTTCCTTACCTTCACTTTCATGTTTTCAGCAAATTGAGCAGCTGCTAGGTACAGATTACTGTGCTAGGAATAGAAGTGTGATAAAAAAGAGGGAAAAAACAGAGGAAGTTCTTGGTATTAAGGAGGATAGAGTGAAAACAAGATGGACAAGGAAGATATAGTGTAAACAAGATGGACTTTAGCAAGATAAATAGTTAGATAAGTGTAAAAAGTGCAATGATAAAAAATGAAGTAGAGCCTGGCATGGTGGCACACACCTGTAATCCTAGTACTTGGAAGTTTGAAACAAGAGGATCGCAGGTTCAAGGCCAACCTCAGCAACTTAGTGAGACTTCCATCAATTTAGAAACACACTGTTTCAAAATAAGAATAAAAGCGCTGGGATTATAGTTCAGAGGTAGAATGTCCCTGTGTTCAATCCCAGCACCACCACCAACAACAACAACAGAAAAAAGTGGAGTGGAATTACATTGTTCTAAAACAGTCTATAACAAGAAAATTTAGCCTAATAAAGAATATTTGGGAGCCAAGTGCTATGGCACATGCCTCAAATCCCAGCACTTAGGAGGCTGAGACAGGAGAATCATGGGCTCAAGGCCAGCCCCAGCAACTTAGCAAGACTGTCAGCAACTTAGTGAGACTCAGTTTCAAAATAAAAATGAAATAGAGCTACAATTGTCCATAACTCAAGTATATGAAATATTTCAGGAATGAAAGAGAAGGAATATTACTTTCTAAGAAAGAAGAGCTTATAATAGACATATTTAGTAGGTTCAACTACTCTGAAATAATAAATGTTTGTTCTTAGTCAATAACGAAAACAAAATTTTTCTCCTCTCTAGTTGATATTTAAGGATATTATATTGTTTCTTTAGCTAGCAGATATGAAAGGTTTGATAGAGTAAGAAAGGTATGGTAATTTCAAAGTAAATGCTCATGGAACCTTTATATTTTTTTACAGTAATTACTCTTGAGATACAGAAAGACTCAAATTTCCAAAAAAAAAAAAAAAAAAAAGAAAATTCTGGAACCATTTTTAAGCTCCATCTGGTCCTCATTACCGATAAGATTTTTCTTTTAACCTTTCATTTAGAAAGGAAATGGAAATCTATGGATTTACAAGAATTTGGTTTTATAAAAAAAATCATAAATAAACAGAATGTAAATTTTTTAAAAATTGCCAGACACTGAAATGTGCCACCTAAATTTTCAAATTGAAACCTAAATTTGTCTTATTTAATAGTGATTATAGAGTAAAAGAATAAAGTATAAATGTATAATACTCACTTATATTAAATACAATATTAAAATAAGCACAAATAGAAAATCCTTCTTTTGATTATATCATTTGTTAAGAATATTACTTCATATGGTAATCTGTATGCATAATTTCATATATAGGAAAAATTCAAAACTACTTTTCACTTCAGAAAATTTCTATCTTAAGTTTAGGCTGAGAGGGGTGAATGAGGCTGATTGATTAGAAAAGGGCTAATGGCCTAAACGTAAAAGAGATTTCTTTTCTTCTTCAGAGGCCTTAATTGATATTTTATAAATAAATGACAGCTTTTTATTTTTATACTTTTCTATTCGTTCTTAGTAAAGTAGCCCTTAATTCAATGTTGCATTCATTCAAATAGCTTTTATCCCAAGGAAGAATTAAAGAGAAAATAAGCTACACGGTTGAAATTAAGTCTGAGACAATTTATTAGGCAGCTCTAATTATAAAACATTACTTGATAAATATTTTTTGTAAGCAAATGAGTTAAGTTATTCTTGGTCTCTTGCTTGGATATAATTTTATGGTATCAGATATTGAAAGACATATTTGCTTTTAGTGACAGTTTCTCATCCCGTTTTTATTAAGAACTTTAAATTTATATGTGAGAATGTGTACTACATAAGAACCTATTTTAACAATAAAGATGAGTGATCAAAAAAAGAAAAAAATAGGGCTGAGGGTGTAGCTAGGGGGTAGAAGGTCCCCGGGTTCAATCTCCAGTACTAAAAATAATTTTCAAAAGAATATTTGGGAACTTCTCAGAGAAAGTGACTATAAAACTGAGCTCTAAAGAAAAGTAGGCATTAATTAGGCAAGGTGTTTTGTTAGAAGAGTGCAGAGGATTTTTCTAAGCAAGCAAGCTGTGGGGCAAGCAAGCAAGAAATGTAGAGGAACTGAATGCAAAAAGAGACGGAGGGCTGAAAATGAAAAGTAAAAGGGAATGTAGTTTAAGGAAAAGTTACAAATGTGGGCAGTAAGAAAAGAACAGATTATGTAAAGAATCTTCCAGGCTGTGTTAAGGAGTGTTGGCTGTAACGTAGGAGAGATAGAAAGCCGTTGATTTTTTATGCAGGAGGTATGTGCAAAAAAATTAGCCTTGGCTAATATCTCTACTCAGCATCACTTGAGGATGCTGAGTAGAGAATGGACTAGAGGAAGACTGGAATGGAAAAGTCCAAATGGAAGATGAGTAGAGAATAGATTAGAGGTGGACCAGAACTTAAAAGTCCACATGGAAGAAGAGGTAGCCCGGCCAGCGGCTGTCCTTCAAGCAGAGATGGGGAGAAGCAGGTTGGAGAGATTTACCAGGTAGATATAAAGAACTTGCTAATGATTTGAATACAAGACATAAGGAAGAGGAATTATCAAAGATAATTTTAGGGCTTCTCATTTGGGGAACAGGGTAGATGAAGCTTAACAGGATGCGGTTTACAGGGAATATAGTGTGTGTTGGTGGATTCTATTTTTCTCCTCTTCTGCAGAGGAGTTTGGTTTCTCTCTCTCTCTCTGTGAGGCTCGATTCCACTGGAGCACACCCTGAGTCAGGAATTTGAATGCAAGTCATTGTTGCAGGGAGGTGAATGTGGAAAATAAGTAAGGAATAGCAAAAGTGAGAAAGAAAAAGAAAGGAATCTGGTACCCATTGATGGACATGTTACCACTAATTGGAACTGGTGCTCACCGTTCTGCGGACCTCCAGAACATGTCCTCGAGTAACCTTCACTGGGAGTCATGAATATGAAATAGTTATATGCTAAACTTACCTGTTATTGGCTGAAGGAGTCTCTCATGGGTATAAACTCACGGCACTTCTGGCCTGGCTTGTACTTTAGTCAAAGATGCGCTGGAAGCCATGGAGAGGGCTTTAGTTTTCTCAGTAAAGTGCGTTGGAAAGGTGAACATTGATGGGAAATTGGTAGAACACAGACAGTGCCTGTTGCCCTTGAATTCCCTCCTTCTATGGCTTTAATTTAGCTATTTCTTTAAGTTTATTTATTCTATCTTGATATACTTGTCCTTTTGAATCCCTGCTCCATATCTTAAATTTTCTCTTATTGCCACATTTCAGTTAAACAACTGACTCACCAATTCTTTGATCTTCAAATCAAGGTGGTACTTTCTATACCACTCCATACCCAAAACTTCCTATGTTTATTGAAGTTCACTTCTTATGTAATGAGACAGAAAGATATTGTGAAATCATAGATGATTCTCTGCCAGTTGTGAAGAGAAGCTAAGAGGAATTCATAGCCAAGTATGCACAACAGAGGCCCAATGAAATGGCACTATACATAACATTGTCTTTAAACTGCACAAATGCAGCTGTCAGAGCTTTGGTCTTAAACTGGAAAGAGAGAGCAAGTTGAATGCTTTAGGGACCTAAATTCAAAATTACTCTTTACTTTTATTAGTGATTCTTGTGATGGAGTAGAGAACATATTTTACAACATTTCCCAATACCGCCAAGTTGGCAGCACTGCCAATGCTTTGGAAAGCTGAAATATAATATCTCATATACAATCGGGCATAGGCTACATGATCCATAAATATTTGGTGATTGATGGAATAAAATCGAGTACAACCTCTGCAGACAGTCTTCACGGACCCCATGCCAAGTCTTTCCGCTCTCTTGGGCTCCCATTCTCACCCCTCCTTCTTTGCAGATGATGTGCTGTCCAAGTTTATTAAGTTCAAAGGCATCTGATTTTGGCACCCTGCACTTGTACTGTCTTCACCAAAGGAATTTCCATGGTAGCCCATGATTCTTTTTCTCTAAGCCTCACTCTCCTTCCTCATTCATCAACTTTTCTCTACCCTCTCCTTCATGTTAAGCTTGTCCTCACTTTCTCATCCTCTTGGATGGAAACCTGCCCAACTATCTCCTAGATGAGAATCTTGTCTGCTCTTCATCAGGCTGCTGCCCTGAGCCTTCAAGGGCAGCTCTGGAGAATAATAACCACCTACAGCCTTTTACAGCCAGCTCTTGGTAGAGCTCCAGGCATTTCATGCCCAGCGACTGAATGCCAGTCAGCACTTTGCAACTTTTCTCCCCACCCCAATACTTAGATGTGTGGGAGGGAGGAAAGGGGGTACTGGGGATTGAACCCTTGGGCATTCTACCTCTGAGCTATATCCCCAGCCCTTTTTCTTTTCTTTTTTTGTTTTTTTGAAACTGAGTCTTGATAAGTTGCCAAGAATCTCACTATATTGTTGAGGCTATCCTCAAACCTGTGGTCTTTCTGTTTCAACCTTACAAGTTCTGGGATTACAGGAGTGAACCACCATATCTGGCTCCAATAATTCTTAAAAACCTCCACTGCCTTCTTCATCTTGCTGATTCGGTTTAAAAGATTTAGATCTTTTTCTCATATATTTAGAGTTTCTCCCAAAGTTTCCTTCTTTTCTTTTCACTTGAGTAACTGCTGTGATAGACTCCACTGTGGCTCCCACGTACCTAGGCCCAAAGGCTGGGTCACCTGCAAATCTTCCTTTCCTTGCTGATTCCTCACCTATATCTCTTAGTGCTGCCATTTATGCAACTCACACTCTGGGAAGCTAGACAAGTTGCTGTTTCTCTGGCATGACTTGAACTTCCCTACTTCCATTCTCTTTATGTAGGCAGGTTCCACTGCCTTTTATACCCTTTCTCCAGTATCTAAGTTCCCAATCCTGAGCATTCAATTAAGCCAAAGAGATAGACACAGCCCTTATAAAAATCTGTCCAGATGTACTTCAGACAGAAGTAACTTACCCTCACACTATGTTATATAATCTTCCTCCATGCAATACATCACTTACCCTATGTACAAATCATTTGCTTATGTGACAACTTTCCAAGCTCTAGCCTACTCCAGCTCCTTTAGGTGACCCCAGAGCCACCACAGAGATATACTCCAAGAGGCAGTACAAAATGCATAGCTCACTTAGGTATTCATTTCCAGATTCTGCCAGACCACCTATCTCTTCTCCCATGTTCTTGTTCTCCTGCAGTCTAATTCCCATTTATTTCTTCATCTCAACTTGGCATTCTACTTGCTGCCCACACTGCACTTTTATACTCCAGTTGGGCGTGCTTCTCTGCCACCTCTAAATAGGATTTATACTGCTCACCAGAATAATGGGCCAAAGATATTCTACCCCTCACCCCATGGCTTTCTAGCTTTCTTGATTGCAAATGTAAATCAGGTGGCCAGATGACAAAGAGGTTGCAACCCTTTTGAAGTCAGTTACCAAATCCTGTATGTATTTACTGTGCCTGTTACAGTTAAAACTAATCCTTTAATATAGTAAGGGGTTGATAAAGAATTTTAATTTATCTATTAGGATTTTTGCATAATAAATGTCTGAGTGCATGGAATTTAGGATAGTGTTTTGAAGGGCATAGAAGGAGAAAAAGTTAACTTATTTTTGGAAATTATCTGATAAAACAACTCTTTAGGAGGCTCTACACAGATAAAGAAATTGGATACCTACAGTGCACTGGGAAACCAAATAGCTTAGAGATTAGGTGTGAATATTCTGAGTTCAAGTCCTGATTCTACTGTTCACTAGTGATTTATAACTGAACCTCTCTATGTCCCATTTCTTCAATTGTGTGCACAATACTGTATAAAAATGATATGTAGTATACATGACATAGTGCCTATAATTAATATAGAAATTAGCAAAATGTCTGATATATCTACATATATAGAGAAAGCAAAATGTCTAATATATCTATATCTATATCGAGAGAACTCAACACATGTTAATTATTATCATCGAAGGGAAGAGGGTATTGGAAAAATTGTAGAGCATCCAAGAACAACAACAAAACTTTATAATTTTACCTAGTAGTAGATTTGTGTAGATTCTCCTTCATAGGATCTTCACAAAAACTAGTGAACATTATTTTAATTGATCAGACATCCAGCCTGTTAATTAAGGGACTCAGGCCCCCTTTCGTGTGTGTCCCCTGCCTAGGTCTTCCAGGTCTGCTCATTCAGCCAGTGGGTGGGAAAAAATAGGATGAGTATCAGGAGCACAATTGTTTGTGTTTATTCAATTTATTCACTGCTAGAAGTGGCACTCATAGCTTTGACTCACACGCTATTGGCCAGAAATCTTCACTTGACTACAACTGGCCTTGTGAGCCAAGGAAGGAAGAAAGAACATGGAGAGAGGTGGATACTCACAGTTTGTACACACCTGCCCTCAGGAAATGGGACCATTTCCAGAGCAGGGTCATCATTGAAAACAGCAAGCTCAGATATACATGTATGTCTGTCACCAGTTTCCACCAGGGGCCTTCCCTCTCTTACTTACATACTCATGTAGGGTTCGTGGGGTTCAAGCGTCCTGGAGGACAAGGAGCATGAAAGGAAACAGGTTTCTTTTTCTCACTTTGATTAGTAAACAGATGACTACAGAAATCCCTTCTCATGTAAACTTTGACCTATGGAACACAGGGAAATTGACCAGATCCATCTAGAACAAAGGTTCTGACTACAAAGCTTGAGAGTTTACCTGAACACGTATTCAAGAGAACAAGGCAAAATAATAAACAAATGCCTTTTTTCTCACTCAACTTTCTTTGATGGAGTCCTGCCAAAATAATCTTCACTATTTTCAACTTTCACTGTCTAACATGTTTAGAGCTCTCCTTTTGCCTCAAACTAATGAAAAATCTAATAATAAATATAAACTATGTGATCATATTTGAAATCATATTTAAAGCTAAATTCCAAATCCAAATCTATGATTTAGTTTGTTTCATAACCTTGACATCAAGGGAAACATTTATGTAGAGTAGTATTATTTTTATACACAGAATAGTACCTAACATAAATAGCACTTGTCATGATTCTAGACATTGCTATTTTATAATACATGTATCATCATACTTCATTTTCCCAATTACCCTGTGAAATAGGTATTATTATCTCCCTTTTACAGATAAGGAATGATTCCTCAGAGATGTTAAGTAAGTTGCCCAATGTCACACAGCTAGAAACAGGAAGGGCAGTTACTCTATCTCAGATAATCTTGCTTCAGAATCTGCACATTTCACAATTCAAAAAATAGCTCTCTTCTAATCACACCAAGATTTGAAATTAATTGAATACAACAAAGAACTTTAGATTCAGTGGAGATACTTCATATGTTCCTTTTACTTTTATAAAAGTACCCTACAAACTTTAAATATTTAAGCATAAAATATATTGGTAAAATATTCTGATAAAAATAAAATGCAAATTCTGTTTGGACTAATAAGAATGTTTGTGTCACCCATATGAGACATCTTATGAAAAAATATACTATTTTTCCTTTACTCTTGGTAAACAAATTAACATCTGTTATCCCAAATAGGGAAGTTTAGTCAGCCATGACGCTTCTCAACAAATATGTTCTGGAAGGCTTTAAAGATATATTTATTTTGGAGGCTTAAGAAAACTAGAGTAAGCAGCTGGCAATGCCTAATGAGGTTCTTCTTTCCCCTACCTATTCCCATGAAGATTTTCTTTCAAAAAATCATTCAGATGAACACAGAAGGAACATATTAAGATATGGGTAAGTCAGGAGAGAGAGAGAGAGAGAGAGAGAGAGAGAGAGAGAGAGAGAGAGAGAGAGAGAGAGAGAGAGAGCGCTGCAGTTCTGCAGGTAGTAAGATCACATACATGAGATTTGGTTTCCTAGAGAAGTGGACAATTTGAACCATTTCATGATTTGTTCTGACCAATACTAGACAAGGTTATTGGGACATATACCCTGAGTTCTTAAGCAAAATAATCCTTCTCACAGCCCATTGGTATGCAGAGATAAAATAATTGTATCATAAAACATTGAAGGTCCTGGTCTATCCCCAGTTGAGTTTTTCTGAAGGAGACCTGATTACGTGCATGCAGCGCCATGGTTAACACGGCTAGAACATCAACAGCATGAGGCAGGGGTTATGGCTGAAGAGGAGACATGGGGAAACGATAGGGGTACAAGCAAAGCTTCAGGAGCAATAGAGGCATTATAGCTTGATTACAGTGACTGTTTCCAGGTGGGATGTGTATGTATATGTATGTATGTATTACGTGTCAAAATGTACCAAACTTGACATTTGTTGTATGACAATTATACCTCAATGAAAGTGTTCGGAATTTCTTCTTGAGATGATAAAAGTGTTCTAAAATTGACTCTGATGCAAATTTGACATATCTGTGAATATAATAAAACCTCCTATTACATCATATAACTTAAATGGGTGAATTGCATTATATGTGAGTAATATCTCAATAAATCTGTTTAAACCATGCTTGATAATTCACAAAGTGGAACTTTAAAACGACAGACTGTGCTACCCATAATGAAGAGCTAAGAGCTGTCAATATCTATGTATTGAATAATACAGCAGTAGTATTTCAGAAGCTGACATCAAAAGAGATTAGAGAAGAAGTTGATATAAAGTGTAGGAATCCAGGTCAACATAGCTATAGCCATCTTGGTCATGAGTGCCATTGTGCCAGCCAGGTGACCTAGAGCACATTCCAAACCCTACAGGACGAAGCCATTAAGACAGTTAGCCAAGTGTGTCGGCCTAGCCACTGATGCCTGGACTGTTTCTTAGCTGATGTTGAACATGTTAGCAACTTTTAGAAAGGCCAGATACATTCTGGTTGGTCAAGGCTCACCTTTGTGAGCAAACCCCTTCCTTCTGTCTTGGCATGTGGGGGTCTTCCTACCTTGCTGCCACCCAAAACTCACTTCTGTGCATAAGTCCCTAATAAATTACACATTGTACAATCCTGGACCTGCTTGCTTCTTTCTTTGATCTTCTGACACCTTCCAACTTTGGTGCCTGGTTCTCATGCACCAGAACTGGGTTTTTCCAAAACATAAGGAAATTTATAACATGACATTTTCATATGCTTCCACAATTCAATGATAGATTAAGTAGAAAAATAAAGATTTACAAAACCAAAATAATATAATTTATTGCACAAACACACACACACATACACACACACACACACACACACACACACACACACACAGCACTATTTCTTGCCTTAAAACTAAGTATTGTTAGTACATACCTTGGGAAGTTAAGACAGTAGGATTGCAGGTTTAAGGCCAGCCACAGACAGAAACTTACAAAGACCCTAAGCAACTTAGCAAAACCCTTTTTCAAAATAAAAAAAGGGTTGGGGATATAGCAAAGAGGTAGAATGTGTCTTGTCCCTAGGTTAAATCCTTACTAGGTTCAATCCCTAGTAATAAAAAAACAAAACAAAACACCAAACTGAGTATTATTTCTCCTAGACAAGTACCTAAGAAACATTTACAGCAGTTCAATTATTATGTATCAAGGGAAATATTGTAGTTTATAAAAGTATTGGTCTGTGGCATAGTGAAGAGAAACTCAAATGAGCCACAGATAATTTAATAAACTCTGCTTTACACAATATTAGTCAGTAAGCTAGAAGGAGTTTGGTTAAAATAAATGCTGAATTAATCAACGTATATGATATTATAGATTTTTTTATTTATATAAAGATGTTGAAAACATATGACATGATATCCTATCTAAAAAAAGTAGAGAATATTTGAATCAAAGATTTGCTGTAAGTTTGCAACAAAATTTAAAATCTCAGGAATGAAAAAGTAGTGGCATGAAATATACAGTGATAAACATTTAAACCAGATTCATATAGAATTGTAAGTGTCATTATGATAGAATGAAAATTTAAAAATCCATCTTCTTCTTTGCAAATGAGTGTGATAGCCAACTTCCAAGGTAGCCCCCCAAAATTGTATCCTACCTCTTAGTCTTTTTTTTTTTTTTTTGGTACTGGGGTTTAAACCCAGGGGTGTTTTATCTCTAAGCCCTACCTCAAACCTATTTTATTCTCTATTTTGAAACAGAGTCTTGCTAAATCGCCAAGGCAGGTCTCAAACTTGTAATCCTCCTGTCCCAGCTTCCCCAGGTCCTGGCACTATAGGTGTGTGCCACAGCACCCAGCTTTACTTCCTAGTCTTTATGTCCTTGTGCTGTCCCTTCCCAAACCAAACAGGGCTGACTTGTATAATCAGTAGGATACAGAGAAAATCACAGAGAGACCCACGTGGTGAGGAACTGGGGCCTCTTGCCAACATCTGGCACCAACTTGCCATTCAAGTGAGTGAACCATCTTGGAAGCAAGTCCTCCGGCCCCAGACATCAGGTCAGCCTCAGTTCAAAGTCCTGGCTGACATCTTGACTAAACCCTCATGAGAGACCCCAAGCCAGTCCTGATCAGTCTCCTGGACTCCCAACCCACAGAAACTGTAAAACAGTAAATGTTTGTTTTTTTAAGAATTAGAAGTAATTTGTTGAACAGTACTATATATGTTATGTGAAGTAATTTAGTACACAGCAATTGATAATTATTACAATGGGAACTCTTTGTTTTATCTTTATTACATATTATTATAAAAGCATAATAAGTATTTTATCGAATAATAATATTATTATTATTTTTGTGGTACTGGGGATTGAACTCAGGGGCATTCTACCTCCGAGATATACCCCCAGCCCTATTTTTTATTCTTTATTTTGAAACCGAGTCTCACAAAGTTGGGGAGTGCCTCACTAGGTAGCTGAGGCTGGCCGCGAACCCGGATCCTCCGGTCTCAGCCTCCCAAATGCTGGGATTACAAGCATGTGCCACCACGCCCGGCTGAATAATATTATTAAGTGAATAAACCTTCAAGATCATGATTGATGTTGCATCTTAGCTGATTTGCATCTTAGTCTTGTCTATATTATTCTTAATTTATTTCATCTCATTAACATATAAGTGTATTAAGACAGATAAATTTAATTTCACAAAACTAGAGTTGTAGCTCATACTCTCCTTGGCTTCTCCATTGTTAAAAGATGATGTAATCCTAACTAAAGATGGCAGGTTATGGAGAATTTCCTATAATAAACATTCTGAATAGGGAAATTCTCCAGCACAGAACAAAAACAGAATCAGATTCTGGTTTTCTTTTTCTTTTTGAATATTTGAACATGTCTAGGCATAAAACAATTTTTGTCTCACTTTCTACATCTTCCTTTGATTTTGAAAGAAATGCAAGACAAAAATCATCTACCATCACTATAGGGTTAAAAGAACAATTTTAGATCCAAGAGGACAAAAGACACTATCCACATTTTTGTGCTCTATGCAAATTAATGTGAGAGTAAGAATTTTCCGGTAACTGCAGCAAATGAACAATTTCTGTTTTGCCTAGCTCCCAAGAATGTGCATTTGTGTTTTGTATGATAGAGCTGGAGGAAACAGGTTTTATCACTTAAAATGCTGCCCAGCCTAGACCTGTAATATTCATGAGCAAGCATGTACTTAGGGAGAATGGAACTGATGAGATGTCAAACTTATCATGGCTAAGACCAGTGTAGATTAAGTGGTTTTCATCTGAGAGCACTTAAACTTTTTGAGTTTTTATAGACATAGTCCATGTAGTACTGCCCGTAATCTTTTTTCATATACATGTAAAAGTAGATGTTCACAGTTCAGCAAGAAGTGCCAGGAAGCAAAATCTTAATACCTTTGCATTATACCAAATATCTATTCTATCTAACAACTGCTTCTCAGGAGTGGAAATAAAATCATAAGGCATATGGAGATTAGACACCACCGGAAAATTAATTTTTCTGGTCTTGTCAAAATGAGCATATTAACATATTATCTTCCATTTCTACTTTTATAATTATTTTCTATATTACTACTCAATTTATTTAGTTTCATTAACGTCAACTTTTGCTGGTTATAAACAACACTACACAAAAAAAGAAAAGCACAGAAACTGCAAATATTTTTTTCTTTAAACAAGTAAACAAAAGACAGATACATTACAGGCTGCTGTTTAAATAACAGGCCCTTATAGCTTTGTTTTAACCATTTGGAAAGTATGTAAGGATTGTTATTATAAAATACTATGTTAGGAAGCAATGCTGAGACAAGTGTCAGTTTCTCTACATTAAAGGCAGGGGGTGGGTGAAGCTGCATTTCCAGAATTTAGAGTTAAAAAAATTCCGTACTCTACAATACCTTCTCTGCTTCCATGTTTCTGGCATCCATTCACTTTCTACTTTGGAAAGAGAAATGGTTTGGGGTTGGTGGGAGTGAAAACTAAAGGAAGAAAAATGGTAGAAGCTATTATGAGTATTAGGCTTCACTCTTGGTTCAGTGGTTTCCAGTATAAAACAAGAAAGATGCCACTTCTGATACCTTACAAACTCTGACTTGGCCCTGCAGAGTAAAAGTTACCCTTTTTTGTCTTTGGTAACTGTAGAAGGGACTTTTTAGGTATTTCATGCTTTTCTCTCAAATTAGCAATATTTATTTATTTATTTATTTAGGTACTTGGGATTGAACCCAGGGGCATTCTACCTCTGAGCAACACTCCTAGCCCTATTTATTTTTTTTAGTTTAAAACAGGGTCTCACTAAGTTGCTGAGAGTCTTGCTAAGTTGTTGAGGCTGGCCATGAACCTGAGTTCCTCCTGTCTCAGACTCCCAAGTATTGGATTATAGGTATGCCCCACCATGCCTGCCTAGCAACTTTAATTCTTTTTCAGTTACTAATTCTAGTTTGTGTTTTTCTACGCAATTAATAGTTATTTTTATATTTTACATACTGTACTTTATGTTTAATATATGTATATATATTTTTTTGCAGTACTGGGGATTGAATTCAGGGGCATTCTACCTCCGAGCTACACCCTCAGCCCTATTTTTTATTCTTTATTTTGAAACAGGGTCTCACTAAGTTGCGGAGTGCCTCACTAGGTAGCTGAGGCTGGCCGCGAATCAGGATCCTCTGGTCTCAGCCTCCCAAATGCTGGGACTACAAACATGCACCACCACACCTGGCAAAACATTTTTTAAATATTCAGACAGTTGATTTAACAGAAGGGGGGGAAACATTATTTTATGTTCATGAATCTGAAAACAATCCTGATGAGCACATCAGTGACCACAGAAAGGAGCTGGTGTTGGGCAGACGTCTACATCACCTCAGGCACTTCCTCTGGGCTTTCTCCTTTGGTCCTCATTAAGTGGAGGATTTCTTGAGGCATCCCCAATTCTAGAGATCAGGACACTGAAATGTAAAAGTCGAAGCATAACTAGTGGATGAATGGCCCCATGTATGATTCAAAAGCTCATTCCCTTTAAAGTGTTTATTTGTACTCATGAATATTTTGATCACTTCTTATTCATCTGAAAGATTCTTACACATACTTCTAACTCTTAATGAAAGGTCACCTTGTCTGTGACATTAAATTCTCTGAGGATACTGTCATCTTGGCACCTAGAAAAGGTATTGCCATAGGTAATTCATAGTTCACATCTCAGTCTCTTACTGAGATTGTGAGCTTCTGGAAAGGAGGAATGATTTATATTTGTCTTTTTACTCTCAGAACATACGAAATGTTTGTCTAATGAATTTGGGCGCGCGCGCGTGTGTGTGTGTGTGTGTGTGTGTGTGTGTGTGTGCTGGAAGTGTTGAGAGAAAATTATGTTTTTTTTATTTTTCACTTACTCTGATATATGACATCCATTTAGTAAAAAGGATACTATCACGTGCAGCCCAAACTCTCTTGATGATTTCTTGCAGGACCAGCAACTTTGAGAGAACTGCACGTTCTCTTGTCTTTGCTGCATGGTATGGTAATTCAGCAGGGCTGACAGATCCCCATAGGAGGCATAGGGGTAGTCCTGCTGTTCTGCTCAGGAGAGGAGTATGGAAGGGTTCAAGTCAGGCTACAAGCCAGTCATCCACCCCATTTTGTCTACAGAGTTGCTTCACACTGTCCAATTCAGTTGGGCAAGCAACTATCTCCATTTGATCTACTACCTAATTATTTAATGTTTTTAATTGGGGCAAAGTTGCATGCAATGCATAGGTTTTACAATGGATTTTGGAAAAGGCATCATTCCAAGTATCCCAAAATTTGATCCAGATATAGAACGTTTCTACTTATTTAGAAAGTTTCGTTTTGCCCTACCTCACTCTACAAATAGTCGATGCTCTGATTTCTTCACCATTAATTAGTTTGGCCTGGTCTACAATCAGTATCCATCAGTATGCAGTCTTTTATGTAAGGTGCTTTCAGTCTACACCATAATTTTGAGATTCACCCATGTTGTCATATATATCAATACTTTGGTTTTTTTTATTGCCAAGTAGTGTATTACTATATGATGGTATTTATTCATTTTTCTACTGATAGAAATTTGGGCTGTTTAATAGTGGGGTCTATTATGAATAAAAAATGCTATGAACAATCCTGCACAAGTCTTTCTGTGGGCATATGTTTTTATTTCCCTCAGAGTTTATTAGTAGGATAAGCATATGTTTAACTTTATAACAAAACACCCAATATTTTTTCCAAAATGCACCATTTTACTTTCCAAGCAGCCATGCTAAGAGTTCTGGTAGTTCTGTATCATTTGCCAACATTTTGTCAGTCAGTTTAATTTTACATTTTTAGTGAGTGTATAAGTAGTTCTTGGTGGCCAAAGATTATCTGCCGTAATTTTCAGAAGGGCTTTTGGGAACAAGATTCCATGAGTTATCACATATTCAAAACATGTTTTACCCTTTATTCTTGAGTGACAGTTTGAGTTGTTGGATTTGACGATGGCACTAAAATTGATGGAGATGGAATGATTCTGCTAGCAAAACAGGATGATCTGAAAGGCAAAGGACCACAGACTTTGGTGACTGCTACAGGGAGCAACCTAAAGGAGTAGCCTGCTATTCGTGAGGCAGGACTGTTGTTCTCTATGGATAGCATCCTGGACTGAAACGGTAGATCAATTATTAAAGTGGCCCCAATTCCCACCATCTCTTCCTCCTTTTTGCAGTCCCAAGGATTGAACCAAGGTCTTCACAAATGCCAGCACTCTACCAATGAGCTACACCAGCCTTCACTATCTGCTCTGTAATGTAAACTTGAAGTGCCTCCCATAAAGAGGTGGAGATTTTATGACTTGACTTAGCCAATGTAATGCCACAGAAGTGACCAAGTGCAAGTTCTGAGACTAAATCTCAAAAGTCTTTGTACATTCTCTTTCTCACTCTCACTCTCTCTGTTTCTCTCCCTCTCCTCTGCCATGTGAAAAAGTGTATGTTAGCCTCTTTACCCTATTTCTTTCCTTTCTTTTCTTCTTTCTCTTTATTTTTTGGTACTGGAGGTCAAACCCAGAGGCATCCTACTTCTGAGCTGCACCCCTAGCCCTATTTTTTTATTTTGAAACAGGATCTTGCTAAGTTTCTGAGGAACCTTGCTAAGTTACTGACACTAGCCTTGAACCTGCGATCCTCCTGTCTCAGTCTCTCAAGTACTGGGATTATAGGTGTGTGCCACAATGCTGGGCTCAGCCACTATATTTTTAAGCAATTTAAGCCAGTCTAGTTCCCAGAAAGATGAGTGAAGCAATCTTTGAAAATTCCAGCCCAGCCTTCAGGTGACTCTCAAGATAATGAAAAGCACATATGAGTGACCCAAGATCAATCAATCGATAGATTGATCAGCAATAATAAATGGTGGCTGCTTTAAGCCATATATTAACAAAGTAGGGCCAATCTGGACTGCTTCCTGTTTTCAAAAGTAAATTATTGTAAGAATACAACTGTCTCAGACTGTTCCTGCTGCTGTAACAAAATGCCATAGACTGGATGGCTCAAATAGCAGACATTCCTTTCTCACAGTTCTGGAGGCTAGAGATCCAAAATCAAGGGGCTGGCAGACTAGATGTCTGGTGAGGGCTGATCTCTCCCTCAGAGAGGGGGTATGGCTAATGCATCCTTGTGTGGCAGGAGAGGCAAATGAAGTATCTTCGTGTTGTGAAAGGAACACAAGGAAGCGAGACATGGATTTGCTCCCTCAAGCTTCTTTTTCAGGGCAGTAATCCCATCAGTGAGGGTGGATCTTGCATGGCCTAATCACTTCCTAAAACTTTCACTTCACAATACTATTGCACTGGAGATTCAATGTCAAAATGAATTTTGGAGAGGCACAAACTTTCAAGCAATATCAATCAAGCCAAACTCATTTCTTTATATTTTGCTTCTTTCATGATACAATTACAGAGTTGAGCTGTTGCAACTGAGATCATCTGAGCCGCAACGCCTATGACATTCACTATCTGGCCCTCTACAGAAAGATTTGCTGACCCCTGTTTTAAGTCACTAATCTTTGTGGGGTTTGTTATTCAGCAATAGATAATTGATACACTTGGTAAATGTCAGATAAATACTGAAAAGACACTAGATAGTTTTCACTAAAATAGCATCCATTTATTGGTTCATTTACTATATAGACATCAAAAGGCCTGAGGTTAGCCATATACATGATGGGTACACCTTCTACCCCTGCTGAGCTTATAATTTAGCAGAGAAACAAATTTAAAAATGAATTAGGGTATAGTTAAATAGATTCATGGGGTTACAAGGGGATCCGGTGGGTCAGCCATCCATGGACAGTGTCACATAACAGCTAGTGTGGATGAAAGATGCAGTGGACATTGAGGAACACGGTTGTCATGAAGGTGGGTGGAGAGACCAATGGACAAACAGCATTGTCTCAGCTCAAGGGAGGCTATAGAAGTCTTCCTTAGGGAGATTTTTAGTATAATAAAAGTGTTCTGCAACCTGATATGGTGGTAGTTATACAACTTAATAAAAGTGTTAAAACTCATAGAACTGTACATCCAAAAATGAATCAATTTTACCATAGTTAATTTTTAAAAAATCTATGCCAACTGTGGGCATTAAAATGCTTAGGAATTTGATGAAGACGTTGAGTCCATCATTAAGGGAGATGAAAGGCTTTTGTAAGTTTACTCTCTCTGATTACCTTATTAACTTGTAGGGAAATATTCAGCAAACTCAGAATTTGGTGTGTAGTTTTCACAGCCCTAGAAAAATCACTTATATCCAGTCCACTGAGAGAAATCAAAGTGTCATGAAAGCTTTAAGTGTTCCCTATATTTGTATGCACACTGCACATGAGATATATATGACTATAAAATACCCCAGCAACCCAAGATTCTCAGCTCCACGTGAGGCACTATTCTCTCTTCTAATTTGGAGCACTGCCACCTCCATACGCAGATTTTCAGAAAATTATTTATTCTGTCAAGTGGACATCATGGAGTCCCACAGCCGTACCACCCTCACTTTCCCTTGACCAAAGACAAAATGCTCATGTCTGACAAAGTCTTTGCTTATGCTTCTGAGTTCAATTCCTAATATCAATTTTTCAACCAAGAAAAAGACCCATATTTCCTTTGTATTTTTCCTATCTTAGCCTCAGGTAACAGTGAGTGCCTTACTTGATGGGGTTTTGGACTCTGAACCAGAAAATGCCATAGAAACTGTGAGGTTACCAAAGATAATCCTTTGGGTGTCAGAAAAAATAAAGAACAATGAATACTTAATAATAGCCATTTGCACAGGCTTCCTCCCTTGCTGTATGTCAGATGGTTATGTGTTATAAACGTACCCGGGGGAAGGTTGTGGGTCCTACTTGTACCCAAATTGCCTGAAGGAAAACAAGCAAACACCACACTGTGGAGGGGCTGGCAGTAGATTCTCTGCTGTGCCCATCCAGGTGGTTTTGTAGATGATCTTGTTAGCACAAAATAAAGCCGTGTAAAATAGATAAGTGGCTTACATGACTTCTGTTCAAAGAAACTTGGATAGCAGACAATGCTAATAAAGCAAACAGAAGCCACCCACAAGGACCTGGCATTTCTCCTATTCATAATGAATGAATTTTCTCCAAAAGACAAGCTTCTCCCAGAGAATGTATGAGTCCAACCTGTATTAATGAATAGGACTGGGAGAAGAAGTAGATAAGGTGAAGGCCTTTTTAAAATTACAATAGATACTTGGGAGACTGATACAGGAGGATCACAGGTTTGAGGTAAACCTCAACAACTTAGTAAGGTCGTCTGCCATTTAGTGAGACCCTGTTTCAAAATAAAAAATAGGGCTGGGAGTGTAGCTCAGAGGTAGAATGCCTTTGAGTTCAATCCCCGGTTCAACACACACACACACACACACACACACACACACACACACACACACTCTACAGTAGGAGAACAATATAGATGGAGTGATTACTGGGAGTTAACAGAAGGGAGTGCTGCAGTTCTTAGAAAAAGAAAGGGATATTAAGTGAACAAACAATAGCAATGATGAAACAATAATGAAATTCTCTCAGGTTGGCATTCAGTTGCAATGGTCAAATTGGTTTGCTGTCAAGTCCTTTGTTATCCTGGAATACTTAAAATATTGTATGCAGCCAGGCATGGTGGTGCACGCTTGCAATCCCAGCATTCAGGAGGCTGAGACCAGAGGATCCGGGTTTGCGGCCAGCCTCAGCTACCTAGTGAGGCACTCCGCAACTTAGTGAGACTCGGTTTCAAAATAAAGAATAAAAAATAGGGCTGGGGGTGTAGCTCGGAGGTAGAATGCCACTGAGTTCAATTCCCAGTACCACAAAAATAAAATAAAATAAAATATTGTATGCATTTACTATTTTTATAATTTTGTTTTTATTTTATTTTATTTGGTACTGGGGATTGAACCCAGGGAAATTCTACCTCTGAGCTATATTCTAGCCCTATTTCATTCTTTATATTGGAACAGGGTCTCATAAGTTGCTGAGGGTCTTGCTAAATTGCTGAGGCCAGCCTGAAACCTGTGATCCTCCTGTTTCAGCCTCTCAGGCATGGGATTACAGATATGCACCACAGTGCATATGACCTTGAACACATTTGATATCATCTGTTTTGCTAGTTTTAATGGGTTTATGTTTTCTTTGCCCTCTAATATTAACTTCTGGAGTGGAGCAGGAGTATATCATATACATTCCTTAGTTTGATTCTTAAACTAAGATCATGCAAATTACTAGGGGATCCTGATAAAAATGCAGATTCTGATTCGCAGATTTGGGGTGGAGGCTGAGAACCTGCATTTCTAACAACCTATTCGGTGGTGGCAATGTTATTGGTCCATGGACCACACTTTGCGTAACACTTGTCTAGCTCTAGAAGGATCTCTTTTTCTGGGTAAGAGCGTCTCACAGCTGCTTATTATGGATTTGTAATTATAGGAATTATTTGTGACTGAGAGCTATACAGCAATTCTCTGTTTGGGTGAAGTGGCTTCACTGTGTCTTTTTTCCTTCAAGATAGCAGAGACAAATCAGAGAAGGAACCATATAGAAGAACAATTCTTTTCTCCCTACTGGACTGCAAAGTAGCTGCTAGCTGACTTGAAATGTAAATATAATGACTCCCCAAAATGGCAATATGTTAATGAATTATCATTAGCAAACTAAATTACAGGCATATAGAGACTTTTCTGGAAAAATGCTGTTGAAGTAATTTCAGGACATCTAATTGCTCTTCCTTTTATACCTCGCCTACTTTTTAGGAAACAGCTAAATCACACACACACACACACACACACACACACACACACACACACACACTCATGGTCCTGCTCATATCTGTAATACCCATTTGCCCTAATGATTCAGAGATACAATATTCTACTTCATTTCATGACCATTTACATATTTTCTTTTTTTTTTTTTTTGACCATTTAAATATTTTCTAAGCTTGATTTCTCTCCCAGAAAACAATAAACTCTTGAAAGCTCAGAGATAGTAGCATTAATAATAACAACTATATCAAATAGTATAAGTCAAACATTTACTCTGTGTCAGGCACGTTATATAGATTTTTATATACATGGTTTCATGTGGTACTCTCTACAACTCTACTGTCCCTGTTTTGCACATGAGAAAACTGAAATGTTTCTTCCTTTATTATTTATTTATTTATTTTTGTGGTACTGGGGATCGAACCCAAGGGCATTCCACGTCTGAGCTACACTCCGAGACCTATTTTTTTATTTTAAAACAGGGTCTCACTAAGTCGCAGAGGGCCTGGCTAAATTGTTGAGGCTGGTCTCCAACCTGTGATCTTCCTGTCTCAGTCTCCCAAGTACCGGGATTACAAGCATGAGCCACCATGCCCCTCTAAAAACTGAGATTTAAAGAGAACAAATAACTTATCCAAGACATAGGCAGAGGTTACAAGTTGCCACACAACCTCCACCCTCTATTTCTTTTTGTGTAATTGAACCACGATTTCATTTGGCATTGCAATGCAGTTAGCTGAAAGATGAGCCTTCCCAGACCTCTTGAAACTAGCTATGGCTAGGAGAATAGCTTATCGCCACTGAGATGCAAACAGAGTGTTTTAGAACCTGATGCAAAAAGAACTGAGACTATAGGTAGAGAGGCATTTTAGGAGAGAAGCACTTTCTACCTGTCTGACTCTTTTTTGGGGGGGAGGGGGGCGGAAGAGGGTTCAATGATCACTTGAGACCTTTAAACTCTGGCAGTCATCATCTTGGACCATAAGGTGATCTTGAAGATCAAGGCAATACACCACCATGGTGAAGCCAAAAAATAGGAAGAGCCTGTGTCCCTGATGACCTTGAAGCTGCTCTTCCAGTCCAGAAATACTAACACCAGACTTCTATTAAATGAGAAAGAAAGAAGTATCTGTCCTTGTGGCTGTTTTGGCTTTCTCTCATTCTCAGCCTGTCCTTACCTCAACTGAAATGTATTTCAGAGATGATAAGAGATATTGCCAAGATTCAGCCTTAAGCAATTCATTACTGTTTTCCTGCCCTTAGTGCCTAGTATCATGATATGTATATAACATGCTTTGCTTAGTTTCACCCCTTGAATGAACTCTATATATTTCTTGAATTAAAATAACTCTTTCTAGGATTTTCTTGCATAGTCTGTTTCAGCAGATAAAAAACGGGAATATATTGGCATTCCCCTAAACAATTTGAAAATGTGAAGATATTTCTTGAATGTTGCAGATGCTTTGCAAGATGCATCTTTCTTTACTGTTTTCCTATTCTCTATACTTTTCTCATTTGAAATCCAGACTTCTGAGGTTATCATTATCATGTGTGCTTTAATCTGGCAAGTACTTATTAGGCATCTACCTATTGTGTCCTAGAAACCAGTCTAGTGGTTGGGGCCATAAGACTGAAGAAAACGGATAACATTCTTAATTTATGGCATTTATATTCTTTAGGGTGGGTGCAAAAAGAGGTATAAGAAGACAATAAATAATAGGTCAGGTAGTGATGTATTTTTATAGAGAAAACTAATGTAGAACAAAAGAGATAATGTTTCTAGGAATGTGGAAGTTACATGAAAACTGTAAAAGAGGAAAAAACATGAAACTTCTGTATTCTTACTGGAACTGTTGGCAAACATTTTTATTTTGAATATAGACAAAAATCCTAGTGGCAGAGACTGATGTTTTTTAAGCATTGGAGATCAAAGCCAGGGCATCACACATGCTAGGTAAATGCTTTACCACTGAGCTACACACACACACACACACACACACACACACACCCTGATTGATCCATTTCTGAAAAGTTCTACATTATGCCTGACAACCTGAAAAGCTTCTATGGACTTGTCTGAGCAGCTGTTGTCTAACAGTCCCAACTGGAACACTGGTTCGCTTCTTCTTTTCCTTCTGCTCTCTGGCATTTCATTCCACCACAAGTCCAACTACTTCTTTCCTCAAGTGAGATTGTACCTTTACATCAACGCTCAGAAAAGAGTATGAATGAGTAATTGGGTGTGTGAGAGAGCTGGAATCCACACCCAGATGTGCAAGTATATCCAAGACAGGAGCTGGAAGAAACAACATAGACGGGACATTTATTTGGGCAAAGGATTGAAGTTCCTAAACATTCAAGCCCAATTCCTCTCAGCCCTTTTAAGATGCGAACTTGCTCCCAGAGTCTTGTGGTCTGAAAAGCAAGTGGAGGCGGGAAGAGCAGCTGGAGATATGAGAACGATAAAAGGGAAGACACTGAAGTGGCTACCAAGGACAGGGAAAATGCCCTTTAATGTTTAAAAACATGCTCCTGCAGCATTTTCCATTTGGATTTCATTTTTCTCATGCACTGAATTTTTGAGAATCTGGATGATCTGTAGGTTAAGCATTTTCTGGAAATAAGTCCAGAATTAATAGCCCTGATCTTTGCCTTATGACTGAAATCCACCTGCCCAGCACAGACCAAAAGAAACAATTTTCCTGTCTTTATCATTCACAGGAAGTCCCTCGGAAGGCTATGTGACAATGTATGTACTTATAGGACAGTCTTGTCTCTAAAGAAAACTATAAATTTAATTCTGAGTTTCTTTGTGTTATATAAATTGTGCAGTGCCATTATAATCATAGGGGTTCCTTAGAGTCCACTGGTTCTGTAGTTATAGATACAAACAACTACATATTGAAAATAACAGAAAAACAATTGCTTCTGTATTGAACATGTGCAGTCTTTTTTCCCTTGTCATTATTCCTTAAACAATATAATAAAACATTTATTTATATAACATTTGTAACATATTAAGTATTATACATAATCTAGAGATAATTTAAGATGTACAGGAGGACATAGGTTACATCCAAATAACTAGATTTTATAGATAAAATCTAGTTAATCTAGTCTATAATAACTAGACTTGAACATCCATAGATTTTGGTACCAAAAATCTACTATGCCCTTGAACTATGATCTAGTTCACAAAATATGATCATAACTCAAGATGTTGATATTTTGATATTCTTTGCTAATGATATGGTCAGAAATAAACATCTTATTAATCTTTGTATGTTATTTTGGCCAGAATCACCTAGAAGTGGAGCCTGAGACAGAGACTGACAATGAATGAGGTGATAAATTGAGGAAAAGTGTTCAGGAGAAAAGGAGAGTGAAAACCAGGTTAGACTAGAGAAAAGTTCTAGCAAGACAGAGAGGGGGGAAAATGTTACCAAGCACGTGGTCTCTGCCTGATCCCACTGGGACTTCTGGATCATGAGTTGTACCAGTCTCACCTGGTTTATTGTACCACTGTGTCTTTTAGTCACTAGTTCAGAATGTCCTTCCTCACATACCAGAAGGAAAGGAAGGGAAGAGAAGGGCAGGGGAGGGGACAGGAGGGGAGGGAAGGGGAAGAGAGGGGAGGAGGGGGAGGGGAGGAGAGGAGAGGGTTATAACCAGTTATAGATGATAGCTCACATTAGCTAAGGTCAAGTTTATGCTGAATAAGGCAACAGCGTATCATTAGCAACCAATATTTCTAGAAGCTGGGTGCTAGGTGCTGGGTGCCCTGGCCCAAGTGTGTACCAGCCTATAGTGATGATCCTAAAGCACTCACCACATTCGCCTTTTTCTTTTTCATCCAGGAAAACTTTCTCACTATCTTCTTTGGTGGCATTCCTACATAATTTCCTTCTTCTCCTGTAGAAGATGAGCATTGTCTCAAGCTCTTCTTTGTTGCTCTCCTGAAAGACAAGGATAACTGTGATATCCAATAACTAACCCACCCTGTGAATGAGTAATGGCTTCTCAGAGGAGAATAGACCTTTGAATTTTGTGATCAAAGCATAATAACTCAAAGATAGTATCCCTGAGCCCGATCTCATTTGTTGTACAAATGACAACCAGGATTTTTCTAATTTTCTGCTTTTATCGGCTATTCTATAAATAACTTGGGGAAGGAACTTTAGTATTTGTCTTTCTATTTCTAGTATTCTGGCATGGTTCATTGCCTACAGCAGCCATCCAATAAATGCTAATGAATAACTGAATGGATGAATATTGGGGATGGCTGTGGAGATATGAGTGTTTACTATAAGAATGCAAAGATTCAAAATATTAAAAGTACACAGGGGCCAAGGAGGTAATGTAAACAAATAAAAGGAGTTGTGGCCAACTAGAGAGCCCATGGAATATCCCACCAGTAATATAATCCAAAATGACTGATCACACAACTTAGAAGAAGGTTGCTCACAGCTTTTTGGAGTTTGGGGGTCCAGCCCATGTGAGGCCGGGTCTGGAGCTCAGGGCCTGGAAACAGAGAGAGGGAGAGTGCTAGGTCTGCTCTCACATCGTGGAGGCCAGCAGCAGGAGTGAGCAGGGGAGGAGGAAGGATACATAATCCCCAAGGCCACACCCCAGGGACCCCTCCTTAGCAACCAAGCCTCACTTCCAACATTGCTACCTTGTTTCTGTGAGGGTTAGGGAGGGCATTCTAAATCCAAACCATTACACCACCCCATGTTGACAACATCTAAGAAGCAGTGTAGATCAAGTTCAGAATTGTCTCAACTATCAAGCCAGAAGGCTAAGTATGTTGTATGGGCAATAGCCCTTCATTTCCACTAGAAAATGGAAAGTGGTCAGGAAAGCTAGCCTTCTTGAGAATTTTTTTTTTCTCAAGAAAATCTAGAAGTTCAAATTTGTACCTGAAATTTTCTTATTTTGAGATGTTAACAGATAACCTAAATAATACCAACATTACACGAGCCAAGCCATTTATTAACTGACTTTCACTTGGGAACTTTTGGGTTGTACCTATTGCCTAGAAATATTTCCTAGTTGGTAATTATCATTTTTTCCTTTTTCAGTGGGAAACTAAAATGTGGGAAAACTAAAGAGCAGTGGTCCTCCATCATCTGACATCGATTCCCCTCCAAAAATCTACCAGCTCGACCAAGAACATGGTTTTCCATGAAATATTATGCTTTGAGTCTATTTCTGCCATTATAGTAGCTTTTTATTCTTTCTTTCTTCCTATCTATACCTTAGAGGTTATTGTTCCCAAAATTTCAATACCTCAGCCTCCTTGTCTTCTTATTCAACATTGGGAGTTCTTGGCCACCCTCTCATAAACCTTGAGGAACTCAATGGCTGTGTTTCAAAGAAAGTCTAGTAACACCTAGAAATTCATTTCTAAAATTGTGTGTATGTATTTAAAGTGCTATTTTAAATGGGGAAGTTTGTAATTTTGGTCAGATTCATCCACTTTGTAAACAACTATTTTATTAGTGCATTGTAATTATACATCATAGTGAGGTCCAATGCAATAAAAGCATACCTGCACACAGCTCTGGTGTATTTCCTTCCACATCCCAACACTCCCTTCTCCTTCCTCTCCACCTATGTTAGTGAAATTGGTAGTAATACCTTCACATATGGCCATAGTATTATTTGAACAATTTCTTTCTTCAATCCTCTATTTTCTCCTCCTTAACTCCTTCCTCCAATCTCCAATCTTCTACTCTACAGGTCTGTCTCTGCAAGTCCTTTATGTTGTCTATTTTCTAACCTCCACATATGAGAAAAAATATACAACCTTAGATGTTCTGAGACTGACTGATCTCACTTAACATAATATTCTCTAGTTCAATCCATTTTCCTACAAGTGACATAATTTTGTTTTTCTTTATGGCTGAGTAGAATTCTGTTGTGTACATATACACCACATTTCTTTTATTCATTCATCTGTTGATGGACACCTGGGTTGGTTCCATAATTTGGCTATCGTGAATTGTACTACTATAAACATGGATATACATGTGTCACTGTAGTATTCTAAGTTTATTCTTTTGGAAATATATCAAGGAGTGCTATCGCTAGATCATATGATGGTTCCGTTTCTAGTTTTTCGAGGAACCTCTATACCCATCTCCATAGTGATTGTACTAATTTAAAATTCCACCATCCACTTTTGAAGCCTCGTTTTTATTTTCTTGTACCATATAGCCAGGCCAGAGTGCATTCCATTCCCCATCTTTAAAAAAACAAAAACAAAAAAGAGCCGGGCGTGGTGGCGCATGCTTGTAATCCCAGCATTTGGGAGGCTGAGACCGGAGGATCAGGGTTTGAGGCCAGCGTCAGCTACCTAGTGAGGCACTTCGCAACTTAGTGAGACCCAGTTTCAAAATAAAGAATAAAAAATAGGGCTGGGGGTATAGCTCGGAGGTAGAACGCCCCTGAGTTCAATCCCTAGTACCGCAAAAAAAAAAAAAAAAAAAAAAAAAATTCAGTGCATTTTCACTGCCTCCAAAATAAAATGCAGATTTATTAGCATACAAGATTCATTACTGTGATTTCCAACCTTGTACCCTGTTCCAGCAATTGTGAACTATTTCAAGTTCCCTCATGCTTCTGTGTTTGTGTGCATGTCACCAACACCTTCTCCCACCCACGCATAGCCAGTGTTTATCCTCAGCTCTGGCTTCCCCAAAGCTGACCCATGACAGGGACTTGGGTGTAATTTTTTATATGGGAACTGAAGCCAGAAAAGGGAGTGTGAGAGCGAATGGGAGGCATGTGCAGAGTCTGCTGCCAAACCAGTTACCATTCGGTTCTGCTGATGACCTCTAAAAAGCAGTGTAGTCCAGAGCCATCTCAACTGTTAAGCCAAAAAGCTTGGAATCACTGGGTAAGGGCTTCTTCTGGGGAGACTTAAGGCAGCAACTGGGGATGTTCCAAAGCCAAGAAAAAGCCCTCAGGTGGTGAGTTTTAGATGTTCTAGTAAATTGCCTGTAGCATGGAAGTGAGCGCTGAGGGAAGAAAGGGTAAGGTAATGTCAGGTTCACTGTGGAATATGAAAGGTTCAGAATACTCTGTAAACATATGGGCTAGTCAGCTTTTCACCACTGTGACCAAACTACCTGACAACAACTTAGAGGAGGAAACGTTTACTTGAGCCCATAGTTTCAGAGTTCTCAGTCCATGGCTTCGGGCCTGAGGTGAGGCGGAACATCGTGGTGGAAGGGGGTGGTGGGAGAAAGCTGCTCAGCTCCTGGAAGCTGGGAAGCAGGGAGGGGGGGTGGCCAGGGACAAAACAGGGTCCCCAAGGACATGTCCCCAGTGACCCACTCCCCTTGTGCTCTTCCTCCTTTGACTTACATGCTGCCCTGGTGCTCTCTGAGTTCCCTGGGCTCTCCTCCACAAACATACAGTCTATATAACTGAGAACATACTAAGTAAGTAGATGCCGTGGGCGAGGCATTGTGCTGCACAATGAGGAGGGGGAAGTGAGAAAGGCCCCAGGGACCCAGTGATCGGTTACGGGTGTGGAGAGGGTCACGCGACAATGCCAAGGAGGACCCTTGCCTTCTCCAAGTCTAACCACTCTTCTTTTATTTCTCAATTTTTATCCCTTGCTCATCCCCTGGCACAGTGTAGGCGTTCAGCAAATGTTTGCCACTGACCAGTAAATAAGTAAAGCATATGCCCTCAGGTTTTATTTGGAAACTATGAACACTGGAACAATTCCAAGTTGAACTGGATATCTGATCCTTACCTGGAATCAGAGATCTGGGAAATCACTGTTCTTGGCTGGAAGCACCAGAGTGAAGTAGCAGTCCCTGCCTGGCTGTCACTCAGAGCGAATACTCTGTACATTTCTTAATAGCATCTTGTCTTTCAGTAAACTCAAAGCAAACCAACCTTGTGGCCAGAATCACTGCAATTGGTGAGATATAATTAAAACCAGGCCTAAGAGGCAGCCTTTTAATCCTTAAGGTAATTCCCAGTGCAAACCTTTAAGGTTATGTACTTTAGTAAGGCAAAACCAGTACAGAATGAATCATTTCCTGACCTAATGGTGAAGTCAAAGACAGTGTGGTAAGCCGAGCGTGGTGGCACACGCTTGTAATCCCAGCATTCGGGAGGCTGAGACCGGAGGATCCGGGTTCGCGGCCAGCCTCAGCTACCTAGTGAGGCCCTTCGCAACTTAGTGAGACTCGGTTTCAAAATAAAGAATAAAAAATAGGGCTGGGGGTATAGCTTGGAGGTAGAATGCCCCTGAGTTCAATCCCCAGTACCGCAAAAAAAAAAAAAAAAAAAGCAGTGTGGTGTATGAAGCTTTTTTTTTTTTTAAATCATTTTATCTTGACACTATTGATTTTTTCTCAAGAAGGAATATAGACAGACATTTCTTGGAGATGTTTTCAGATTCAGGAATGGGATTTCCTACATGTTTCTCTAGAAAGCTTGCTGGGGTCACAAGTTCAAAGACATTAAGAAAGGGAATTTTAATTATTCAGCAAATCTGTGATGTCTGTTTCTACTTACTACTCATTTCTCTGGAAATGCTTTGTTAGGCAATCATTTGCCTAACTCTGGTTTCACTAGTGTGATCAAGTGAGCCATCTGTTGGCCATTGCTGACAATTACTCCACAGTTAAGTGCTATTTTGCCGTCTTTCAATGAATGGGGCCTTCTGCTGCAACATTCTGTAGAGCACTTTTTACTAAACCCAGAACCACCTGGAGACTAATAAAGAATCCGTGGCCAGGTTTGTTGAAGAAAGACAAGATCTGGGCCCTTGTGTTCTTACCAAATTCTGACATCCAATGAAGCTTGCAAAGCACTGCTATTGATCATTCTCAACAGATATTTTTTTTCCATTTCGAGCAATTATTTTATGCAGAACACTTATGAAAATTAAAAATCTATATTATTTCAGAAGTTAGTTTAAGAAAACTTTAATAAAAGAGAATCAACAGTATATTTTGCAGTCCATCTTCAACTGAACTTTCACTTTTTCTGTTTCGATTACCAGAAGTCAACGCTCATCTGAAAATATTAAATGGGAAATTCAGAAATGCACAATTCGTAAGGCATGTATGTGTGTGTATGTGTGTGTGTGTGTGTGTGTGTGTGTGTGTGTGTGTGTGTGTATTACTGGCGATTGAACCCAGGGGCATTCTATCTTTGAGCTGTATTCCCAGACCTATATTGTTTTTTATTTTGAAACAGGGTCTTACTAAGCTGCAGCAGACCTCACTAAACTGCTGAGTCTGACCACAAACCTGCAATTCTTCCGTCTCAGCCTCCCAAGTACTCGGATTACAGGTACATCCACTGAGCCTAGCTAGTTCGTAAGTTTTAAATTGTATGCCATTGTAAGTAGTGTGACGAAATCTTGTACCATCCTAATTTGTCCTGCCTGGGATGTGAGGCATCTCTTTGTCCAGTGTATGGGCATCACATATATTACCTGCTTGTTAGTTATCTAGTAGCCATGTCTGTTATATGGGCTGGGTAGTGTCACAGTACTTGTGTTTAACCCTCAAGAGAGAGAATCACATTCACATAACTTTTATTACAGTATATTACTATAATTGTTCTATTTTATTATTAGTTATTTCTATTAATATTTTCCTATGCCTAATTAGCAGGTTAAATTTTATCATAGGTATGTATGTGTAAGAAAAACCTAGTTCATAGAGAGTTGGGTACTATCTGTGGTTTCAGGCATCCACTAGGGATCCTGGACTGTATCCTGTGAAAATGAGAGGGGACTACTGTATTGTGAAATCAAGTGGGAACAATTAAGTATTAGTCTGATGAGAAAGCAATACTTCATTTTGTTTTAATGCAGGAGTGGCAATAACTGAATTGTGTAATAAATGCTCATGGAAAACTTGCGAGTTATTCTCAGGATTGTGGCTTATCAACGACTGATCTAGACTATCATTTTTATGAAGTTGAAGAACAGGCAACACCATACATGGCATGAGAAAGAACAGAGGTTACTCACTGAATTGATTGGAATAAGGCACAAGAAAACTTTCTAAGATGATGCTGATATTCTATTTGGGTGATGTTACAACTGTCAACATTCACTGCATTTTACACATAGGAGCTGTGCCTTGCTCTCTGTATAAAATAAACCTCAATAAAAGTAGAAAATTATAAAATTTTGAATCGAATGAAAAATTCAAATAGCCCATTCATTGTCTTAGACTGGAATCCCAAGAGAAATGTGTAAGTTGTTCTTTGCACTGTTTTGAGTTGTAGATGTATGCCTTTGTGTGTGGACCTGTGCACAGGTCTTGCAAAAGATAGCAGTGGAGAGCCGCTTGGATTTGTGTGTGGAATGGGGCGGGGGGATTAAAGTTAAGGTGTTGATTCAAGGGTGTTGTCAACCCTTACTGTGTTGTAATATGATTACAACCCTGACTTGTAATCATGCCCAGGCTCAAGCCCCACTCACAGAGATTCTGATTCAGTAGGTCTGCAAGGGGCCCAGTCAATTCTAGTACACAGCCAAGATTAATTCGGAGCAGTGCTCCTCAAAGACCAGCAGCATCAGCAGCACCGGGGAAATTTTCTAAGTGAAACACTTCAGGCCCTACCTTAGATCTTCTGAATCAGAAACTCAGGCTCAGCCCTGGCCTCCCTTGTTTCCACAAGCCCCCTACATAATCCTACTCCATGATACTGTTTGCTCACTGACTTAGAAATTTTCCTTGGTGATGTTTCAGGATCCAGTATTCTTCGATTCAGTTTTAGAATACCTGGTTTTTTAAGCATTCCTGTTTTTGTATAATGGAATTAACTTTCATTGTATGCAGAGATGAGCTTCTTATCATGAACAGCATGCAGATATTTGTATGTTCTATAATTCTTCCTCCATTTCCTGATCCTCTCCCTCTGAGTTTTCATCCCCTCTGCAGCTGATTGCTTTTCCTCTTTCTTTCCCCCATGCATTCTCTTCCTGACTCAGCTTTTAGAGCACCCTGTCTTTCTACTCTTCTGCAACCCCTCTCTGTGCTGCAGTTTGGCTCATTTTGCAGCAGAGCTCGGCTGCACACAGCGAGCCAACCTCGTGCTCTTTATTTGTTCTTCCAGCCCGTGTTTGGTGGACACCTCATCACTCAGCTGGGATGGGAAATGGCCTCAATCTTTTCCAGCTATTGTTAACGAAGATTATATCCAGGAGATATATATCATCTGTCATCTCTGATTTATTTTATCTTCTCGCTCTGGTGACTTGCTGGTTATTTCAGCTGCCCAATGCAATTATTCAAAAACTTCAAAGTTGTTTGCTTTGTAAACAAGAGTTTCCTCTAGGTCTTGCTGAATTTTATAATAAATTGTCTGGCTGGTTCTCCCAGCTAAGTGTTCCCTTCTCTCCATGTCTCTTCTTCCTGGTCTCTATTCTCCTTAAATCTTTATTTTCTTTTCCCCTTCTTTAAACTTCTAGAGGTTAGGCTTCATTTTCTCTTCACTGATTTAGATTCACAAATGCTTTTCTTCACTTCCCAAACTTCAGAAAATTTTTTGAAAATATTTGTAACATTTCCCTGAACATCTTATCTTCCAACAGCTTGTGTTTGTTTGATTTTATTTTCATTTATGTTTTATATTCTGTTTTTCCTAGTTTTCCCAAAACAACAATTATATTTTCTATTATTAGCACTTCATTTATTATTTGATTCCTTTTCTTTTCTTTTTTTTTTTTTTTTTTTTTGTGGTACTGGGGATTGAACTCAGGGGCATTCTACCTCCGAGCTATACTCCCAGCCCTATTTTTTATTCTTTATTTTGAAACAGGGTCTCACTAAGTTGCGGAGTGCCTCACTAGATAGCTGAGGCTGGCCACGAACCCGGATCCTCCTGTCTCAGCCTCCTAAATGCTGGGATTACAAGCGTGCGCCACCATGCCCAGCTGATTCCCTTTTTAAAAGACTCTGGTTGCAACATTTATGCCGTCCCATCTACAGAGCAATATTTGTTTTATATTTTAATCTTCATACCCCCTCAGAAAATCTTGACTATTTTGATTTTCTCTTCATATTTTGTAACTCATTTATTTTAAAATATTTTTAAAGTTCTATAAAATTGTTGTGCTCTCATTTGTTTTGTTCTCTTCATAGGAATGAACGTTTTTCTTAAGAAAATAGCCGATGAACAATTTCTTGATCAAGTACTGTTAGGTATTGACTCATGAGACCTTTCATGAAAATCAGACCTGGTCTCCAGCCTCCCAGGAATGTGCTTTTAGGTATCCCAGATCTGCTATTTAGGCCTCTTGGAAGGACCACATCCCTGCACCTGAAATTCGTGGTGGCTCATATTTGCTGCCTTTTAGGTCACTGAGACTCAAATAGCTTCTTCTAATAGATCTAAACCACTCCAGTAATTCTGACCTCAGTTTCTGTGTTTTCTAGAGACCTCTTATTTTTCTTTGCTCAGTAATCATCTATTTTCACTTGAGATTTTTATTTCAGTGTCTCTTGTGTTCTCAATAACAAGTTTCTCAATGCTAGTAAAAGAATTTTCTTCAAAAGCAAAGTTTGGCAACCCATAGCCTTTGAGCCAAATCTGGCCCACCCCCCCACCCCCCCTTTTTTTTTTTACTGCAATAAAACTACTGCATTTATTTACATATTGTGTATGGCTGCTTTCACACTATAAGGACAGAGTGGGGTAGCTATGAAGGAGACTATGTAGCTTGCCAAAAATAGTTCCTATCTAGCCCTGTATACAAGCAACTTGCAGCCCTCTGCTCTGGGATCTTACCAATGGCAAGGGTATCTCTTTGCTCCCATGAAGAGGTTTGATACTGGACCCTACAGGGCCATTTCATAACTTCCTGTGTGCCTTCTTGGGTTTGGCCTCATGTGCCTCATCTTCAGGTATTTAACAGATTAGTTCAGGCTTTTTCAATAGGATGTCCACTGAGAAATCGTGTATTCTGCCCTTGTTTTTGCCCGAATCCTAAACTATCTTTCTCCCCACAAAGTATCAGAGCCTCATTCCTCTATGAAAACAAACCCCGTCGTTATTGATTGGCAACACTGACATGCTTAAAATAACTGCTTGCATGAGGTGGACACTGAAGAGAATGAGAACTGAACCCATGTAATTGTTAATTTTCCACATTTTGAATATTTCAAAGCACATTTTTGTTCCGAGGATATATATAAAGATAAACTAAGACGGCACTGGTACCAAAAAATAAAGTGCAAAAGTTCCCAAACATCAAAATATAATGCATACTCAACTTATAATTTAGTATATTATAAAAATGATCCTTATTCTCTCTCCCTTCCTGAATCTTCTCCCTTCCCAAGGTGACTTTGCCAATCATCCAACCAAGAGATTTCCCCTCCCCATGACTCTGGGCTGGCCTTGGCGTTGCCTTTGGCTAATAGAATAGTGCACAGAAAAAGTGCCAGTTCCGAGCTTTGGCCTCGAGGTCTTCCTGTCTTCCAGTCCCCCCAACCCCTTAGACCCTGGCCACCACTATAATAAGCCTCAGCTCGCTTGCCAAAGGGTGGAGACCAAAAGAAGAAAGCTGGGTTTTCAAGGTCAAAGCTGTCCTTGGCCAGATAGCCTCAAGCCTACACATCAACAGACCAGGCTGTCTGTCTGTCTGCCTGCCTGTCTCTCTCTCTCTCTCTCTCTCTCTCTCTCTCTCTCTCTCTCTCTCTCTCTTATAATCTATTGGTTCATTCAAATTATGTATCCTAATTAGTTTCCATGTGTTAAAAACATACATGCCCACAGCTCTCTGCATATTTCCCTCTACACATCTTCCTGCTTCTTCCGCTTCTTCCATCCTTACATGAGTGAGGTTGGTAATAATATTCACATATTGCTGTGGTATTATTTGAATTGTTTTTTTTTTCCCCAGCCTTCTCCTTTCCCTCCCTAACTCTTACCCCTAACCCTTTCCAACTAAACTACCAACCTATCTTTGCATTATTTAAAGTCCCTTATTTTTTCTATTTTCTCTCTAGCTTCCACAAACGAGATAAAACATACGACCCTTGACTTTTGAGACTGACTAATCTCACTTGGCATCATGTTCTCCAGTTCCATCTACTTGCTTACAAACAACATAATTTTGTTCTTCCTTATGAATGAGTAAAATTCTCAGCCCAAATCATGTGAGCCATCTATCCAATCTTTAGACACATGTGAAATAACAGAAATTTGTTGTTTTAAGCTACACATTTTGGGATAGGTTGTTACCCGGCCATAGTTAACTGATACAACAGTCATTTAGGAAAAGTTGTTGAGTTAGTATGCCAAGTCAGCCAGGATAAAGATTCATATTCATTCAAGTTTATAGGCAGTATTCACCATTCTTCTTTCTTTCACTTTTTCTAACAAAATACTGGGAAGTGAAAACAGTGACTTGTTAGTTAGATACCAAAGGCACCTATGCAATCTCCCCAGTTTTTCACTTCAATGTTTAGTCTCTATTCACACTAAAGTGGAAATGACTAACAGAGATTGAATGGTATTTCTTAAGGGACCTCTGTGTTAACCTTTAAGTATAAATGGCTCAGGGCTCAGATAATGAAATACCAAAGCGCAGATGGCTTAAGCAAAATAAATTTATTTTCTCACAGTGCTATTGATTGAGGTCAATGTGTTATCAGGGTTGATTTCTTCTGAGGTCTCTCTGTGGCTTGCTGAGGGCCATATTTTCCTTGTGTCTTCACATGGCTTTCTCTCTGTACATCTTTGTGTTTAAATTTTATCTTCCTTTTGTGAAGTGTCTATTTAGATAATTTGCCCATTTTTTGATTGGGTTGTTTTCTTAGCTGTGAGTTTCTTGAATTCTCTGCATATCCTAGTTATCAGTCCTCTATCAGAAGAATAGCTGGCAAAAATTTTCTCCCTCTCTGTGGGCTCTCTATTGAGGTTCTTGATAGTTTCCTTTGCTGCACAGAAGCTCTTCAGTTTAATGCAATCCCATGTATTGATCTTCCTTTGAGTTTCTTGTGCTTTGGTGGTCTTGTTGAGAAAGCTTTTACCTGTGCCTTTGTGTTGAAGTGTTGGGCCTATGTCCTCTTCAAGGTCTCTGGCCTGATTTCCAGATTTTTGATCCACCTTGAGTTGACTCTTGTGCAAGGTGAGAAAGTGGGGTTTATTTCCATTTTACTGCATATGGTTAACCAGTTTTGCCAACAATAAATGTATGAAGAGATGTTCAACATCATTAGCAATCAGAGAGATACAAATCAAAACTACCTTGAGATTTCACCTAACCCCAATCAAAATGGCAATCATCAAGAACACAAACAATAACAAATGCTGGCAAGGGTGTGGAGAAGTAGAAACCCTAATACATTGCTGGTGGGATTGCAAATTAGTGCAACCACTTTGGAAAACAGTATGGAGGATCCTCAGATAAATGGGAATGAACCTACCATACGATCCAGCAATACCACTTCTGGGTATCTACCCAAAAGAATGGAAACCAAACTATCAGACCAACACATGTGTATCTATGTTTATAGCTGCACAATTCACAATTGCCAAACTATGGAAACAGCCAAGATGTCTATCCACAGATGAATGGATTACAAAACTATGGGATATGTACACAATGGAATTTTACTCAGCCATAAAGAAGAAAAAAATCATGTCATTTGCAGGGAAATGGATGCAACTGGAAAACATTATGTTAAGTGAGATTAGTCAGTCACAAAATGTGAAAAATCCTATGCTCTCCCTAATATGTGGAAGCAAGGGAGACAATGGGACATAAGAGGGACTCCAGAGAAAGGAAAAACCTTAGGTAAGCAAAGAATTTGACTTAACAAAAGGTGATGGGGAGAGGGGGGACACCCTAATGCACATGATGTACTTTCATGAACATATCAAAGTTAATCACTAAACTAACCTTGAGAAGGAGGGAGGATGAGGGAGTGGGGCAGGAATTGGGGAAGGGATTAAATGAGAAATGTGTGCATGTATGCCTTTACCAGCTTGTACCTAACAAAGATGTGTGATTCCAGTGCACCAATTTAAAAAAATAATAATAAAGTAAAATAATTTCATCTTCCTATAAGGATACCAGTTGTAGTGAATTATAACCCAAACTAATGATCTCATTTTAACTTAACTATCCTTTCCAATACCCTGTCTCCAAATATGGTCATGCACTGAGAGATTGGGGATTAAACATTCAATATGTAAATTTGGAGGGGTCATTGAGCTGGCTTGTAACAGGCTTCGGTGAATGCCATGCAGTAAAAACAGGGCCAAAGTTTCCAGAATAGGGGTGTTCTGCAAGGTTAATGGCCAAGAAATATGGAGAAAGGAGGCTGGTCCCAAAACTTAAGCTCAAAGCAGCAAATTCTCACTGAACACTCACTTTGCTTCATCCTTTGCTAAGCATGTGACTATGATATTTCATTTGTTTCTCATAGAAATCTTATTAGGTACTTTCTAATATTTTACCATCATAATGCTTCTAGGCTATACAGATCCAAGTGACAGAGCTGAAATTCTTAAACCACTTTATCTGACTCTCAAATCCATGTCTTCCCTTTAGCAAATACAAACAAGAATTGAGTTCCAAACAGAATTAAGTAATTAGAGGTTGCTTATGAATCTTATCCAGGAGCAAAATGTGAGGACTAGCTCAACTCTATAAACACTAAGTGAAGTCAGATGGCAAGTAACATCAGGGTATAATTTTCAAAAACTTAAAAAGTACTACTTTCTCATAAATATATGTGAAACATGTGTCAATTAATATCAGAAATGTGTTAGTGGCAGAAACAACTGCCGTGAAGCTGGTTCAAAGGAAAATTTAAAAGACTAAAGTATGTGTTATGGGTAAAAGAAAGAAGATTGAAATATGATTAATTAAATTCAAAGCTGGCTAATATACTAATATTAACCTATATGTATCCCATACAAAAGAAGTAATAAAATGGTTTATTGGTTTATAGTACAGGATAGAAATCATGTAGAACTTAGTCTTCTAGAAGTTAATGTTTAACTCTAGAAAGGTTGGGCCCTGATCAATGTAAATAATGAGGCAAGCAGAGGCATGTTGAGGATGTTCTGCCCTCATGGCAGCCAGCTCTCACATGGCCATTTAAACTTCAGATTAAATTAATGAAACTTACAAATTAAAAACTTACTTAAATGGGTTACCCGTTACACTAGCCATGTTCCAAGTGTTCGGTAGACACTGAGTGATTCAAGCTCATGGCTGCCATACTGAACAGCTCACATATCGGACTCTTCCATCAGAGTGTTCTGTTGAACCACACTGCCCGAAACATCAGGTGAACCTCGTGCAGGTAGGTGTGTTAGAGAATATGCTAGCAGGAGACAGCACAGTAAAGTTTTGGATAATTTCCTTAATAATAGGACCCATGATGTGCAGAAATTTGAAATTTTACTGGAAGAGTAAAGAAAATTGAGATGTGTGAAAGATATGCTGGCAACTGGCATACCAATGATTTTTCCCCCTTTTTCTTTCCTTTTTTTTTTTTTTTTTAATTTCATATTTACTTGCTTGGATTTCTGCCATGTCCCATCCCGGTTTTGGGGTTTTTTTTTGTTTTTTTTTTTTTTGGTATGGGGATTGAACTCAGGGGCATTCTACCTCCAAGCTATACCCCCAGCCCTATTTTTTATTCTTTTATTTTGAAGCAGGGTCTCACTAAGTTGAGGAGTGCCTCACTAGGTAGCTGAGGCTGGCCATGAACCCAGATCCTCTAGTCTCAGAATGCTGGGATTACAAGCATGCACCACCACGCCCGGCCTATCCCAGTTTTGAAGCACCTTTACGTGTCGATGTGATGCCCTTGTGGCCACACATATAAGTCTCTCTGCAAATTACATCCCATACCCCAAAATTAATTTTGAAAAGTCTAGATCACCTCACAAATTTTATATTGAGTCCAACAATGTAATAACATAGTTACATCATATGTTGAATATATCTAAAGTAATATAAATGGCATTTTGAAGTTTAGGATTATCCATTAAAAAGAACAAATTCTCTAATAATAATCAAAATTTGATCATTTTTCTTAATGCCTAAAATAAAATTTTATTATGATTCACCTATAGAATTTTATTTTAAAGTAACTTTTTATATCTGAAAGTTTTTATAATACATTCTTATAAGCACCAAAAATATGTAGAATAAGTTGATTTTTTTCCTGTCATTGCTGAAGATTTAGAGATTGTAATGTCAAAACATGCATTAAATAATATTGCAATTTGCAACTATTAGTAATTCAAAGTTCATGAATGAAAATCGCTAGACTCACAAAAAAGTTTCTATCCCCATTACTAGAATTGTGTGACATCTCGATTTCTAAGAGGAAAAGCAAAAAGGCTCTACCTAGAATAATCAAATACCATTAACCAGATGTATTACACTTTCAACCAGAGATATACCCTGAAAAGTTTTCTAAATCGAAATATTGCTCATTTATACACCTTTGCAAATATAAGTAGAATGTTTTTTTATAAAGTATCTAAGATACTACATGCCTTAAATACATTTTTTTCTCATCACAATCTAGAAGCTACAGATCAACAAATGAAAAATTTCCATGAGTGACCTAATTGAGAAAGTCATTAGCTACACCCATTTTCTCTATCAGAAAAAGTGAAACATTATTTATCAATACAGATATGTTATGATACACATGGAAATATCTATCTTTTAGAATACATCTTATAAGACATATTACTGAAAAAAGTTATAAAAATCACCGATTTTATGATGTTATAAAAACAAGATAACAAATCAATACAGTGCTTTCCATTACTTAATTTGTAATTATTCAGTGTAGCTAAAGTGACAAATTTGTTTGTGAAGCAAGGACTATGACAGAAGTAATGGTATTTCTTTGAAATACATTTGTACATGTATGCTTGTGTACTAAATTCTGCTATTCTGTTTTTGAGAATAATGAAATAAGACTTTATTAAAATTAGGAAGAATTTCTTAAATTATATGAGATATCATGATCAAGCTTCATGTAAAAGAAAAGCATAAATTTCTGAAAACAAATTGGTTTGACAGCCAGCATGTAATTTAATTTAATATTTTAATTACAAGAAAAACAATGTGACATTTATAAGATGAAACGAGATAAGGTCACTGTAATCAAGATTAATATCCAATAATATTGTTTGGTATGATAGGCTTTAATTCTTTTATTTGATAACAACCAGTGTAAAAGAAGTCTCATGAAATTTTTATCTCTGATTCTTTTCCAGAACAAGGGAATAATCCTAGGAAACAGTCTAGTTAAAGTTCAAATGAATTAGAATTACCAACCTGTCATCTTTTATTCATCCAATCGTTCTTTATCTTCTCTTTTCTGGAGATGAGACATGACAATATATCAAAACGCTGTGTGATACAATGAAATTCCTTATGTGGAAGAAGTTGGTATTTTAGCTTTTGGTATTTCTTATGATCTCCGCTTTGTTCTCATGGAATCTACAAAAGGGACTTCTTTGGCAGAGTTCAGGGATTAAGAAGGTCAGGTCATGCGTTCTTACTTCCTCACCTACAATACATCTGAACTAAAAAATACTTGGAAATTAGCAGAAAGGAGATCTGAGGTCCAGCAAAATAGTACCTAGCACGAAACACATACTAAACGAACACATTGTATATATCGAGTATATGTATTAAAACATATATCAAGAAATCCAGAATGGTAAATCCCACACCCAAAAAAGTGAGCTAAGCATTCAAATAAATGGCATGGGAAAGTAACAAGGGAGTGAATCAATAAACGAAGGACAAAGGAAATATTAAAGTAATGGCAGAAATCTATATAATTGTGTATGGAGGAGATACTAGCAAGTACCAATAATTATATGTGGCCTGAAGCTAGTTCTTTGAAATGCTGAATAAGAAAGACAGCTTTCTGGTGGGAATGAATGAGGAAAAAGGGGAACTTGTGAATAAATAAATACATAAAAGAGAAAGACTATACATTCAAAAGAAATTTAAAATTAAAAAGGATAGTCAGAAATATTCCATCTACAATTCTGAATACCTAGATGGAATAAAGACGATCTTGGAAAAACATAATCTTCAAACAGAATTCAGACAGAATTTAAATGGCTCAGTAAGAATTAAAGTAGTTGTCAATTACTTTCTCTTCCAAAACACGCTACACCTACTGTTTTTACAAGTATAGTCTCCCAAATATTTATGAAGTAGTTAACGCCTATTGTTTACCATTTTCTCCAGAGATTAGCAAAAGAGAAGAGGATACCTCTTTGGAATTGGTAAAACAGAGTTTAAAAATGACTGCAAAGCCAGGCATGATGGAACAGGCCTGTAGTTTCACTACTTGGGAGACTGACACAAGAGGATCACAGATTCACGGCCAGCCTCAGCAACTTACCAAGGCTCTCTGCAATTTAGTGAAACCCTGTTTCAAAATTTAAAAAAATAAAATAGGTAGAATGCCCCTGGGTTCAATCTTTAGTACCGGAAAAAAAGAAAAGAAAAGAAGTCTCCAACACTCAGCTCAGGGATCATTAAAAGACTTGAAAGAGAGCCGCCATGTGAGCTGAACCAAGGTTGAAGAATGTCCCTCTTCTGCTGTGTGCAGCAGGAACTGGTGAAGTTTAAGCTGCAGGCAGAAGGAAAGCAAGCCAGGAGAATATTACAAAGGTAAAGATGAGAGATAGTAAGAGTCTGAACTAAGAAAATAACAGCAGCAGAGGAAGAGATGAATTGAATTGGGGAATTTTTAAAGAATTAGAAATGACTGGTCTTAATAACTGATTCACTGTAAGAAGCAGTGCCAAGAGGAGACTGGAAGGCCACCGCCAGGTTTCTGGACCAGGAGACCAAGATCGAGGGACAGAGTCGCAGTTCTACTAACTACCAGAAAGTGATGCTAGTGTTAGCCAGAGTTAGATCTAGAGGAAGATGAATAGATTTGGTGATTCCAAAATGCTGCTAGCTTCTGCAGAAGGAGGTGTCCAGTAAGCAGACAAATATAGGATCCAGATAACAAGAGAAAAGTCTGATTTTAATTCCAACCAGCTGGGCAACCTCAGACAAATCACATCTTTTACCTGGGTCTGAGTCTGCTCACCTGTAAAATGATCACAATGGACTTGATAATACCTAGGTCTTTTCTACCATTCCATGATTCTGTGACTCATATTAATATAAACTATTACATAATTACATATTATATATTATATAATATATTGTATTTAAACTGCTATGACCCAATATTAATATAAATTAATAATCAAGATAAAATTATATTTAAGTTATTATATTAAATTAACATAGTCCCATTAATTATTTTACACTATATCCTCACTTTACCTGAATATCATTCCTTTTCCAATGATTTACCTGATTCTAACCCTGTATTATTCTCACCTAATGGAATCAACAAATAAGAACAAGCACAAAAGGAAGGCATTGTAGGGTTTAATTCGTGGCTCACTATTTTTAACAAAATGTCAACTGTAGATAAGTCACTCTAAAAAAGTTGTTCACTCTCCCTAAATGAAATAGTTAAGATTTTTTACATGTATCTTGCCACAATTAAAATTTCTTAACACTGTAAAAAAAAAAAAAAAAAGGCAGGGGGGGGCAACAAATAATGTTGAATGCTATCCCTAAAGGTCTCTAAAGATAAGAAATGGAAAAAAATCTATGGACTTGGCAGAATTGGGGTGCAGTGAGCTTACACAGTGCAAACAGTGGGCTGAGCTGTGCTTGGGTGAGACCAAAAGATACAGTTTCTATGAAAGGCCAGGAACCTGTGGAGCAGGAGGAAATCAGACTATCTTTAAACAGTCTTATACTGCTGTTAGATAATAAATAAATAAATAAATAAATAAATAAATAAATAAATAAATAAATAAATAAATAAACCCTTTCTCTATAGAAAATCCAGTTATGTTGATCTTTGTGGTATTTGGTCATTTACTCAACCATAGTTAGAGAGAGAGAGAATTATGAGACCAGGCCTGGCACCTGCACCTAACTTCTTACAGCGCAGTACCCAGTGAGCCTACTGGAGAGGAACCACATAATCATAAAAACTAGTAACATATGCACTCCAGAAAGTAGCACCTGTGTTGATGTGTTGAGAGCTAGAGGTCTAAATGGCGCTATGAGAACACAGACATGCAAATGGACTCATGCAGAAGGCAAAGACGACCATGACGATGCAGGATGAGCAGCAGGAGTTATCTCAAGAATGGGGAGGTGGAAGAAGAGGTTAGAGAAGGAGGGAACTGCATGTGCAAAGGGTCTGCAAGGAGCAAACCTATAAGCATATAAAGTGAAATGGTTTCATCACATTTTATACCTAAGTAATTTATTGTAGCTTCAAGTGACATACCAAAATAATTTTTGCTCCCAAAGTTTAAGAGGGTAGGATTTTTCTCATTGTGTGCATCTATTGATTAAGCCCACATCATTCCTGTTATGCAAAAGGGAAATGCCTTGAAGACCAACTGCTGTGAATTTAGCTTTTTTATTTTTGTTGATTAATTTTACAGTATAATTCCCTTAAAAGCTAATGATCACTTTAGCAGGACAATGGTAAATTGCTAAAATACTTACCACTGAGCCACAAGCACATGTTTGTGCCTGCATTTTTAAAAATCATGATTTTTATAATGCCCTTAAAAACAAAAACAAATTAAAAAGCAAGCTTCCTCCCCTAGTTCTAGATTAACTCCCAATGGGTGCTTTTTCATATGAAGACTGTATCTAAATGAAAATTGCTTAAAAATCTCACTTTGGCAGAAATTTTACATTCCTACAATGGGTCCTGTGTATATACAAATCAGTGTATGAAGAGAGCCTAGAAATTGGGAAGGGGCATGAAGGAAATTTCTGGGGTGATGAGAAAGTTCAATCTTTGGGGAGGGGGTGACTCAGCCATATCCATTTGCCAAAATTCATCAAATTAAACACTCAAAAACCTGTGTATCGCCTTTTATGTTAATTATGCCTCAATAACAAAAAGTGACACGCTTAAAAATAATTTGATTTTTGTTATTTTGATTATAAAGAACAAAGGCTAATTTTGTAACTATTATCCACACACACACACAGCACTAAATAAATGGTGGTTACTACGTGTGAGCCGCTGGGAAGCTTGTTCTGTGATAAAATAGAAAAATTCAAGGCCACTCTCCCCCCTGCAAAATGTGAAAGTTTGTAAAAAAAAAAAAAAAAAAAAAAAAAATCAAATAAATGCAGCAGTGTGTGGTTGGGTAAGTAATAAAACACTAAAGAAAAAAATTGAAGATAGAAAGATCTTCCTTGCACTTGGACAGGAAAAATAAATATTATCAAAATGGCCGTTCTACCAAAAGTGATCTACAGAGTTCATGCAATACTTATCAAAAATACCAATGTCATTCTTCACAGATCTAGAATAATCAGTCAAAAATTCATATGGAGAAACAAGAGACTAGACTGCATTTTAAATATTTTTCCAGTAGCAAAGTAGATAGCAGTGTAGTGAGATCTGGTAACCCTGCACATTCTCTTCATCAATCCATTTTGTGACCAGTATGGCTCTTTTCAGAAAGAGAACTGCAGCAACTCAAATTCCTAAGTAGTTGCTTTATTTTTTCCTAGTGGTTCTTTTAATAATTAATAGTTATAAACTTGCATCATGACTATGTGTATGGGGCAAAAGTTTTCTCATAGGATAGATAGTTAGCACTAGGTAATGGACTTTTGCATGCATTTTTAGTTACTCTCTCTAGAAAAGTGATTTGCAGTTACTAGTATCTGAATCTTACATTGTTTTGGATTTAGAAAGAATTAAAAAAAAAAACTTTTTATTTAGAAAGCTTCCAGACAAACTCACTAACCACAAACTGTAAAACTAGAACTTCTCTGGATATAGTGAGATTGAAGAACCTGGAGTTTACTTATTTGGTTTCTCCATCATTTTCTGCAGCCTTTTCCAACGTACCAAACATAAACTCAGAGATCACACAGATGGTGATTATCAACTAGGTGCACTTTGTACTCAAGGGACACCAGGCAATGTCTAGAGACACTTTTGATTGTCACAACTGTGATTAGAAGAAGGACATCTAATGTGCAAAGGCCAGGAATGTGTAGGATGTTGCTAAGCATCCTACCTACCATGCACAGGATAGCTCTCACAACAAAGAATTATTAGACCCTAAGGTTGAGACACTTTGATTTGGAGCAGAGTAAAGAGATGCAAACACTTAGCTTTAATTTGTTCCATTTCTGAAGCTAAATTAATAAAAATCCACCTAAATATTCTACTATATTATGAGATAAAGATACAGAGCTTATCTCTGATAGTTACATTTCTGAAGAACTGCTTCTAGCATGACTCTCCTTGCCTTTAGTTTTTTTCCTAGAACAACTTTAACAGTTTAAAGTGTGTTTGTAGTGTCCTCAATTAAACCTTGACATGCTTGAACTTCATTTTTCTTCCCTATCCAGGGACGCACCAACCTCATCACACTATTTTAATGCAAGCAAAAAATAAAAAGGATCATTTTCTGAAAAATACGAATGCTATTGTGATTCAATTCTTAACCTGTGCTATCATGAAACCCAAGTTATAGCTAATAAAACTGAGGTCAAAATTTTTCTTCAAAGTGTTTTGCCTAAAGATGAATGATAGTAATACATCTCTGCCTAGAAGATAAGCAATATATGTCCATTCTTTAGGATAACAGACCTAAGTAGTCATTTCCATCAGGTTTTATTGTTATAAAAAATAATCTACCCCACTACATAGGTAGCTAAGCGATAATTAATGGAAAACAAAGGAAAAGATTATTCACACTTTTTCAGTACAGATGGTAATTGAGGTTTCTTGCCAATCTCATATATAACTTTTCAAAAAAAGATCTTTTAAAACTTCTAAATATTTGAACTTGATTAATTAGAAAACTAATTTGCAGTGACACCTTTCAGTCTAAAGATACAATGGCATCAGCAACTTTTAGAATTCTTATTTTGCAAATGTGATTCACTCATCCACTTGGAAGTTGGCTCTGTTGGTTAGTTATTGCTGCAAATAAAGTACCCCAGCCTTCATGGCTTAAAATAATAATCACTTTTTAGTTTATGGTTCAATAGGTCAGCAATTTATGATAAATTCAGCTGGAGGATTATTCACCCGCATACATATGTGCATATGCAGTCAACAGTAGATCGATTGGTGGCGCTACTTGTGGTTGACTACTTGTTGACTGGTACAAAATGGGAATGAGTCACCAACCATCAAGCTGTCCTTGGTTGTTTACATAGAGAGAGAAGGAGCCTAAAAGACACCAAAAACACATTAGGACTCTTGCAGTCTAACTTGGAACTGATATAAAATTCTTTTGACATATTCTTCAGTGTAAAACAAGTTAAAGTTTAGCTCTGATACAAGAGATGGAGAAATAGGTTCTACCAGTTAATAGGAGGTGCTGCAAAGTCATTGCAAAATGTATAGATATAGCTAGGTGTGATGGTGCATGCCTGTAATCCCCAGTACTTGGGAGGCTGAGTCCGGAGGATTGCAGGTTTGAGCCCAGTCTCAGCAAATTGACAAGACGCTCAGCTACTTAGTGAGATCCTGTTCCAAAATAAAATAGGGCTGGGGGTGTAGCTGAGAGGTAGAATTCCCTGGGTTTAAACTTTAGTACCTCCCCCCCCCCACACACACACAATGAATCCATTGATGTAAGGCCAAGTAGAGAATTGAGTCAATTTTTATATGAATATTCCACATATCCAGCATGTCACTGATTCCATCTTTATTTTCCTAAGATCAGGCGTTCCTAGAGTAACTACCAGAAGAACATTCAGAAATACATGGGCATTGATGTCCAATTAAGTAAATGTGGACCAATGAAAGACTGGACATGGAAAGCAGCTTGCGGATAAATTATATTATCTTCCTTCCCTTTGACAAACTTGTCAACCTTACTAGCATACAGAAAAAATTTCTCAAAATATTGTCTATTCCAAAATAGCACTGCAGTGCAAATACATATACCATGGGAAACTATGAGCATATCCCAAGAAACTGAGGCAAGGAGAAGTTTTTAAGACAAAATGAAGTGGCTTATATCAAATATTTTGAAACAATCCTTGGCTACAAGAGTTCAATAACAAATGTGGCATCCATCAAAGGTTAAACAGACAGCTGTTGAGAAAACATTCTTGCAGAAGTGTGTGTGTGTGTGTGTGTGTGTGTGTGTGTGTGTGTGTGTGTGCGCGCACATGTGTAAGCACAAGGTTGTAATATCCTTTGTGAATCTTTTGTGACAGTTCTGTATCCAGGCATACATACATAAATGATCTTTCATAAGCTTCCAGCTTTATTCATTTAGTTAGTGTTAGGACTTAACATTTTGATTCTGACAACTTTCAAAGCCCACTTCGAAATCTGGGGTCTTTGTAAGTTTCCTCCAGAATGATCTTCAGTGACACCAACACCACATTTTTTTAATTGGCTGGCTCTAAAATCTACCTCCTTTTATTTTATTTCTCATGTTCCCTGCCTCTGTCATCTTTTCTTCCCTCATCTTCATTGCATTTGAAGGTTGGAAGCATGGAAAGGTTAACTCTTCCTACATAACAAAATAGCCTAAACCTTAGTGGCCCAAAATAGCAGGCATGTCTTAGGTCAAATTTTGTAGTTTTGTCATTTGGACAAGGCTCAGCTGGGCAATGCTTCTGATCGTAGCTAGACTCACTCACGTATCTTTAGCTGGTTTCTAGGTTGGCAGTGTGTTGACTAGTCTGTGACAGATGGCTCATTATTGTTCCACGTGTACCTCATCCTTAGTAGGCTAGCCCAAGTTTGTTCTCACAATGGTCCATCAGAGTCCCAAGAAAATAAGCAGAAGCATCCAAGTTCTCCTAGGGCCTAAGTTTAAAACTGCCACACTATCTTCCTCCACATTCCATCGGGCCAAACCCATCACCAGGCTAGCTCAGCCAGAGCAGTGGAAGAGCAGAGTGCATGCCTCAAAGAGAGCAGTTATGAAGATGCATTAGGAATATATGAATATAGGAAGGAATGGAGAATTGGAGACATTTTTTTCAGTTTACTTCAAAATGTCAGCATATGTTTGCCTCAGCTTTTTTTCTATGGGACTCAGGATACAACAATATCTGATACACTAAATTTATTTTAAACAAATATCCTGAAATAGGCCTACTTTTTGGTAAAAACATGATTAAATCAATATTAAAATAAAACAAAATATTATACACAGTCAGTTTTTTCTTTTTTCTTTCTTTCTTTTTTTTTTTTTTTTTTTTTTTTACAGTACTGGGGATTGAACTCAGGGGCATTCTACCTTCGAGCTATACCCCCAGCCCAATTTTTTATTCTTTATTTTGAAACAGGGTCTCACTAAGTTTTGGAATGCCTCACTAGGTAGCTGAGGCTGACCTCGAACCTGGATCCTCCGGTTTCAGCCTCCCAAATGCTGGGATTACAAGTGTGTGCCACGATGCCCGGCTTAAGTCAGTTTTTTCTAGTGCTTCCCCATATGCATGCAAAAATACCTGCTGAGATACCTTTTTAAACAAAACTGGATATAGGTAAAAAGATTACTTTTATCATGGTATATTCTGTTTTTTAACCTAATCCTATGTAATAGTGAAATTGACTTAAAAATTTTAAATGCTACATAATACTCTAAATTTTGAGAGATCTATCATAGTTTATTTTTAAGTATCTCAATAGTTTATTTTGTTCTATTATCAGCTATTTGAGTTTTATTATTAAAAATAATACTGAAACTTATACATAAAGCTTTCCTAGCTTCTGCTTTCCACAGGATATTTTTAACAAGTACAGTGGATTAATCAAAGATTTTATGAACTTGATATGATTAAAACAATCATTTGGTATAAAACATGTTGCAGAAAATAAGCACTAACAATAATCAGTGTTTGTTATATAATTTTTGTGCAACTTATGCAAAAGAAAGAAAGAAAAAAAGAAGGAAATTGATTCAATACCCCAAACTCATAAAGGCAAAAATTGCTAGATTTGACTTTATAAGTTTTTGAACTTCTGTAGAGTATATTTACGCCTATAAGATGAGTAATATACTGGAAGAAAATATGTAAAACATAAATGAGGGAGAATTAATGAAGGAAACACTTCCATTGACCTTATATACATATGTAAATTTATCAATGCCAAGTTCAATGTGGGGAATGGGAAGGAGGAGGAGGAGGAGCCAGGAGTGGGAGGGAGGCTCACCAAGTGCTGTGTGCGTGTTTGTCCCTATCAGTCTGAAATACATTATGATGTGTATGCACCAATAAAATTATATTTTAAAAATAGAAGCCAGGCATGGTGGCACACGCTTATAATTCCAGTACTTGGGATGCTGAGACTGGAGGATCCGGGTTGGCAGCCAGCCTCAGCTACTTAGTAAAGTCTTCGGCAACTTAGTGAGAACCTGTTTCAAAATAAAAAATAAAAGTAGGGCTGGGGGTATACCTCCGAGGTAGAATGCCCCTGAGTTCAATCCCCAGTACCTCAAAAATAGATAATATTTGTAATGTTCCACAGGTTTTACTTGCACACAACAAAACCCACACAAAGTGGTTTAGGCTGAAATTAATTAAATAACAAATTAAGTTAATTTAACATTCATAAAATCAGTGTTAAGGACTGGAAGAGCAGAAATTATTTCCAGCCTCTATACCACTCTTTTATCCCAGGTGTGATCTGAAAAATGTTTCTATTTCTGCTGCGGGAAGCTAGCTAACCCAGAAGACATTGCGACTCTGGTGGAATTCCTTGGTATGTCTGTCTATCAGGAGAAGGGCCTGTGTTAAAGAAGCTGAGTCAGGAAGCTGAGTACAGATTAGGAAGTTGATACTATAGCCACTGATTCCCAAACCATAGAACCTCCACCCAACTCTCTTCTGAACAAAGTACTCTGTACATGCATCTGTATTAGTCAGCATTTTCATCGCTATGATCTAAAAGACTTGACCACATACTTAGAGGAAGGAAGATTTATTTGCTCACAGTTTAGTCCATACGAGACTGGGGACGGTGTTTTTCAGGGCATGGAGGTGGGAAGTGGAGAAAGGGAGAGCGTAGACTGAGCTCCTCATATCATGGAGGCCAGAAGCCAGAAAGAGAGAGAGAGGGAGGAACCATGTATAATCCCCAAAGCCACAGCCCCGGGACCACCTTCTCCAGCCGTACCCTACCAGCTCAGGCCACCACCCAGATAAATCCTCTACCGTGGATTTATTTGCTCAGGGTTTACTTCATGTGAAGCTGGGGACTGTCTCTCATGACTTAACTATGTCAACTCTGAATGTTAGTAAATGAGCTCTTAGGGGACATTCTATGGCTAAGTATAACAGCATCTGATCAGAAGCCCCCAGATTCAGATTATGTTTCGTGTCAGAGGAATTCAGAAATGTGGTTTTTTCCTTCTAACTTCTGCATCCTGGAGGTAAGCTGGAATGAAAGTTAACTGAGTGAATCCATGGTGTCCAGCATAATCCCTACTATGCACTGTGCTTTAATGAATAAATAAGGAAAGGATGATGAACCAATTTTCAAGAAATAATTCACAGATAAAAATAAAAATTAATTTATATTCTACAAAAGAAAATTCATCCTCACCAGCTATGGGGAGTAACAGTTTTCAAATGAAAGTCACTTTGACTAAAATTTAAAAAAAAATAGTGCCAAAAATCAGAAACTCTCCCTAAGCTATTGACCATTGGTAAGATTATAAATTTATACAGGTTTTGTATTTTTTAATTTTTTTTTTTTGGTGGAGGGCAACTTACTATTATGAAAAATATTTTTAAAATATTTTAAATCGTTTGACTCAATAGTTATCAGAAATAACTAATTTGCACAAATAAATACTGATAAGGAATTTATTATGTCATGTTTTGAGATATAAAAATTAAAAATAAGCCGGGTGTGGTGGCGCACGCTTGTAATCCCAGCATTCGGGAGGCTGAGACCGGAGGATCTGGGTCTGCGGCCAGCCTCAGCTACCTAGTGAGGCACTCCGCAACTTAGTGAGACCCTGTTTCCAAATAAAGAATAAAAAATAGGGCTGGGGGTATAGCTCGGATGTAGAATGCCTCTGAGTTCAATCCCCAGGACCAAAAAAATAATTAAAAATAATCTATAGGCTCATTAGAAAGGAGATACTAAATTAGTATAACCATGTCATGAAATTTTGTACATGTTTTTAGAGAAGTATAATTTAAGAACCAACATGGAAAAGGCCCGTAAAAATTAGCAAATGTAAAAGTTAGTTGCAGTACTATACATAGGTCACATCTTTGAAAAATCAAAAAAATTATACATGTAATATGCACATTTCCATATTCTTTACAACAATCTAAACATCTACAATCTTAATATCTACATATATATGAAAGATTCTGGAAGAATACACATTACTCTGTTAACAATGATTACTTCAGGATATTGTAACCCAAAAGAGAGATACTTTGATTTTTCATCCTGTGTATTTTTATAGTGTTTGACAATTTTATAGTAATTTACAATGCTCTGCAACTTAAAAACTTCATGATGTACCAAGAAATATGCTGTCAACAGCTATCCAGACTGTTATGCCATCCTTAAAACCCTCATTCCAAATGCTGTCAACAATAATTTCCAGGTTTATCATCATAGAATATCTTTGAGGCCTAAAATTTTGCCTAGGAAATCTTCTGAGATTATGTCTGTCTGATAATCATCCAAACCTCAATTGAAATTAATTAATCTTGATACTGTCCCTAGGGTCTGCCAACACCACATACAATCTTTGCCCCTCATGCACGTTGTTTCTAGTTGGTGAAAGATGTTACATGCTAATAAATGTTGCTACTGAATTCCAATCTAATAAAACCTTACCAAAAAAAAAAAACCGAAAAGCACAAAGCCTCAATGAAATTGTGTGGGTTACCCTTTGACCTCAAAAACAATCATAAACTGAAATTGTACCATACATTTAGAATTAATAATAAACATAGCTTATGAGTCTTTACTTATTTTTGCTTTATAAAAGTTGACTGATTTCTCTGTAATTCACCCTGGTTTATATTTGACCCCAGGTAGCTAGTGAGAATAAAAATCACATGATACAATGTTGAGGCTATTTGTGCCCTTAAGTTACTAACCCAGACATCAATAGAAATAGCATGGCCCAGTAAGCAATGCCCTGATTTCATCAAAGCCCATGGAGTCAAACAAAAATTGGGAATATATTTTCAAAAGGCAAATGCCCCTGGGTTCAATCCTTAATACCATACACACACACAAAAAAATTTTTTTTAAAGAAAGGAAAGAGAGCCAAATTCCCTTCCATAATGTTTTCTGTGAAGAATAATAACCACCTAAATATACATGATACATGTACCATTCCAGATTCATTGGTTTCCTCTCTATCACCACAGTAAAATATTGAATTTCTGTTCACTTTCTAGCTCTTTCACCTTTTTCTCATTAACCTTATGTCCACTCTTCATTTAAAGACAATTTGTAGCCAACCAACACTTCTAAGGTCCCTCGAGCTTTCCTGGTTTGGAAACTCCTCTTGCTTTATTAATTATTATTTGTTGCCTTCAAAGGATATTTTGCTCAATTACACTCATATCATTAATATTTTATTGCAATAGTGTTGTTCTCCAAAAGAAGATTGAAAATCCTTTTAGACTAAGGTCTCAATTATAATACATTTTTCTAGTTTTAAAGATCAAAGTAGAATTCTCCATGTTTTAACAAATGGTATATTCCATTGTATGTATGCATGACAGTTTGCTAACCCCCAAGTTGAAAGGCTCTGGAGTTATTTACAGTTTGGATGACTATGAATGACGTAACTTAAGAACATTTAAGCAGAGATTTTTGTGTTACTATAGGTTTTCATTTCGTTGCAATAAATAACTAGGTAAAAGAGGATTGGGTCCCATAGTACATATATATTTAACTTCTGCTTTCTTTTTTCGTGGTGTGTGTGTGTGTGTGTGTGTGTGTGTGTGTGTGTGTGTGTTACTGGAGATTGAACCCAAGGGCACTCTACCACTAAGCTACACCTTCAGTCCTATTTTATTTTTTAATATGCTTTTATTGGTGCATTATGGCCACATCATGTTGACAATGGCATACATGCACACAGCACTTGGTGCCCTCTCCACTTCCTTCCCATCTCCACCCTTCCCCATACAGAGTACTGAAATTGACACTGGTATCTTCACATATGTACACATACCCAATAGTAGTAATTCCTTCAATGAACCTCACTCTCCCCCACCCCTTCCCTTAGACCACCTCTCTGGCTCCATTGGGGTTTCTCCTCCATTGTCTGGAGTCCCTCTGGTATCCCCATTACTCCCTAGCTTCCACCTATTAGAGAAAACATGTGACCCTTCACTTTCTGTGACTGGCTAATCTCACTTAACATAATGTTCTCCAGGTCCTTTCATTTTCTTGCAAATAACATAATTTTGTTCTTCTTTATTGCTGAGTAGAATTCCACTGTGTGCATATCCTATAGTTTTATAATCCATTCATCTCTGATGGACACCCAAGTTAGTTCCATAATTTAGCTATTGTGAACTGTGCTGCTATGAGCATGGGTATGCATATATTACTGTAGTTCTCTGGTTTCAACTCCTTTGGAAAGATACCCAGGAATGGTATAGCCAGATCACATGGTGGATCCATTCCCAGTTTTCTGAAAAATCTTCACAATGATCTCCACAGCAGCTGAACTAATTTGCAATCCCGCCAACAGTGCAGAAGAGTTCCAATTTTCCCACATCATCACCAACATTTATTATTTTTTGACTTCTTGGTTATTGCCATTCTAATTGAGGTTAGATGGAATCTCAGTTTTTATTTGCATCTCTCTGATTGCTAATGATGTTGAACACATTTTCATGTATTTATTGGCCATTTGTATTTATTTTTGTGTGTGCGAAATGTCTATTTGATTGCCCATTTCTTGATTGGGTTGTTTGTTTTTTTAGTATAAGGTCTTTTCAGTTCTTTGTATATTCTAGATATTAGTCCTCTATCAGAGAGATAACTGGAAAAGGTCTTTTCCATTCTATAGGTTTTTTTCTTTATATTCTTGGTGGTTTCCTTTGATGAGCAGAAACTTTTCAATTTAATGCCATCTAATGTATTAATTCTTGTTTTAATTTTCTGAACTTTGGGAGTTTTTTTGAGAAAAAAAAAAAACTATGCCTATATGTTGGAGTGTTGGACCTATGCCCTCCTCTAAAACTTCAAAATCTCTGGTCTAATTTCCAAGTCTTCGATCCATCTCAAACTGACTCCTGTGCACGGTGAGAAGTAAGAATTTAGTTTCATTTTTCTACAGCTGAATAACCAGTTTTCCCAACACCATTTATTGATTGAAAAGGTTGTCGTTTCTTCAACATATAGGTCTGGCACCTTTGCTGAAAATCAATTGGCTATAAGTTTGTGGATTTGTTTCTGTATCTTCTATTCTGTTCCATTGGTCTATGTGTCTATTTTTGTGACAATACCATTCTGTTTTTATTACTATAGCTCTATAGTATAATTTGAAGTCAGGAATTGTGATGCCTCTTGCATCGTACTTATTGTTTGCTGAGAATTGCTTTGGCTATTCTGGGTCTTTTGTTTCTCCAGATGAAATTTATGATTGAATTTTATAGGTCTGTGAAGAATGACATTGTTATTTTCATAGGGATTGCATTTATTTTTTTATTTTGAAATACCTCTTGTTAAGTTGCTGAGGGTCTTGCTAAATTTAAGGCCTCAAACTTGTGATCCTCCTGTCTCAGCCTCCCAAGTACTGGGATAACAGGCATATACCTCCACACCTGGTTTCTACTGTATTTTCTAACATACACCACAACCTGACAAGGTACCTTATGTAATTAAGACAGCTTGGAAGCCTTTTACTTTTCAGTGTAAGTAAAATGGTAAAAGATCCCCACCAGGTACACAACCACAGCAAATTTAAAGTTCTCCTATAATGTAAACGTATGTTCAGGAATTTTCACTTTGACGGGCACCATTGTATCTGATCCTGCAACCTTTCATGATATCCTCCTCCACCACCCATGACACTCACAAGAACCTGCCTGTGAAATTTGCGAGATTTCCTAATTACTCATATAGTGTCCACTCCCACAAAAGTATGATTAAGCATTAGAGATTTTGCTGAAAGTTCATGGGAGCATAAGCTGTGTGGGTGAGTGTTACATTTCACACTCCACAAAAACAACTAAAATGTTACATCCTAAAAATCCCTGTACTTTAGCAGAGTTCTGACTTGAACACTCGCCACTCTGGTTTCTTTCTACTCCTCTCCTTTAGGAGCTACTTTTGTTAATCTTTCTCCAACTCTAAAATGACCTTTTTTTCCCCTATGTACAGGTAATTTAACTCTGTTTTGCTGTTATTCCCAATGGTGTAAAAATACATTAATTTAAGGTATTCAGCAAAATAAATGTAGAACAAGAAAAAAGGCTATTTATTCCTAATTATGATAGTTTCTTGTTCAAGATGATTTTTTTCCCTTTTTCTTTTTCATTAAGTTTTAATCCTTTGAAAGTTGAATTTTCATTTATGGTACTGATGAGGTCGAATAGAAGGATTAAAATTTAGGCAGAAAGGAGACAGATTGAGAAGGAAAGGAAAATGTAGTTTTGTTTTAATAGAGCTTGTTCATCCTTATAAAGCAAGGCCCATTCATAATGGGTTGACTCCATACTGGAAATTCCTAAGGTGATTAAATCCTAAGAGCATCATTTTTTTTCAGAGTTTCATTGCCTATCAAAAGGAAGTAACACCTATTGTAAGAAAGACCCCACATCCCTGACTTCCTGTCTCTACTCCCTCTCAAAGAGTCCTACCTAAAATTTTTTTTCACTTTTTTTTTAAGACCCCAAGGGTGGTGAACCAATACCCCATGCTGCCCTAGGTTCCCTATTCCTTGAACCTGGACCCCTGAACCAGCCCCTCTCCAGGTGTGATATAAAACGGATGGAGAGAGACCGAGACCATGTTCTCTCTCTCTTCCAGCTGCGATCATGCAGACTTCTGAGGTGACCTGGGTCCTTTCCCCTGTGCCTCTGTGCCTTTCCCTTAAAATAAACTTCTACCTTTGTTCCTGTCTGGCACGTGTTGAAATTTTTCTCATCACAGAGGCCAAGAACTCATGAGAGCTATGGTGCTGACCCACGACAGTACAAGTGGATAACTCTTTGTGTATTAGATAGCTAGTACTGTATAACAACTTTTAGAGGCATAAACATTTGATAATGCTCGTGAGGTTTCTAGAGTCAGCTGGGCTATTCTCTTCTTCCTTGTTTCACTCATTCTCCAGAGTGTCATTCAAGGACCCTGACAGTGAAAGAAGGAACCAGAGTGTGAATTCAAGGAAGGGTAGGTGAGGACCCTGGCTCCCATATATACTCTTATTTTGGGATCTGAAAGCGCTAGATACAGGCATGAACCTGCTCATGCCTCAAGCCTTCCACCCCAAAGACCTCTTAATATTTACCAGCATAGAAGGGCAGTTGCCAAGCTACATAGACTGGGTAGTAGGATCTTGGAATCAAACCTCCTTAAGAAACTTCCAACCAGTTCCTTGATTTGACCCTACATTTACTACCTCTTCTAGGGATACCCAATGCTGCCTACTTTAAGTCTATTAGAGGCCAGATGGATGTTAATTGGATTATTTCTTATTATTCCCCACTTCAATATTATCATTCAGCTTTCTTTGATGTGCTAAGTCAGGTTCCTCTTGTCCATGCCTTCTCCATTACAACATCTTGTGGTATAGTTGCCTCTCCCATCCTATACACTAGTGTCTTCCTTTAAAAATTTGCTTTATTGTTATATGAGATTTATGGAGGGAGAGAAAGAAAATGCATATGTTTGATCATCCACCTCTACTAGGAAGTAGAAATGTCAAAATATTTCTAGCAACGGAAGGCAACTAATAAATGTTGGATAAGGGCATGGGTGATAAAATGGAAAAGAATAGTCAATCCCCTTTTGATCCATTAATGAAGTTATATCCTGAAATTTCATGAGATAGCATCTAGCAGTGTGTTTGCCACCAAATGTACTATATCAAGGGAACATGCAGCTGCTGTAAAATGGTCTGAGAAAGCAATAGGAATTGCATTTCTTTCCAAAATATGGTTTCCAACCTCTCCTAGAGATCAGCTGTAGTGATTGTGCTGCAAGAGTGACTACTGCAGGCTCTCAAATGGGAAGACACATAAGCTTAACAGTCTTTATTTTCTTTTGAGTTCTCATATATTCTGGATATTAGTCCTTTGTCAGACGAATAGTTGACAAATATTTTCTCCTATTTTGCAGATTCATCTTCATTCTGTTGACAGTTTTCTTTCCTTGCAAGAGTTTTTAATTAAATGTTTAGGGATGGCATTAAATAAACAAGATCATCCATAGCTTTACTTTAGCCAACGTTCCTAGTTAAGCTGCATTTTCAGGTTAGCAAAGACTGTTTGAAGCAAATCAAGGCTAGAAAAACAACAGCAAAAATCATTGCTTCTGTCACCTAGACTTATAAACATTCTATAATTTTTATAATTTAAATTGAACATAAATTTTAAAAAAAGAAAAGACAAAAGACATCCATACGGTCATCATCCAGAATTAGTAACTGTTAATATTTGGTTGTACTTGCTTTCAGAAATAAACATAGCTTTATAAACAAAGTCCCTTTAAATCAGAAATCCCCTGGGTGTCACTCAGTATACCCCTCCTCTCCATATGGCAATGGTAGGGTTCTTTTCAATCTATATTTTATACCATGAACAATAACTCGAAGAGAATGTGTATATTATTCACATAAATGGCATCAAAGTATATCTTGTATCTTTTTTACTTTAAATTATATTTTGGAGATATGGCTATTAGATTTTTATATATTTGTATATTTAAACACATGTAATAATCATTTCTTTTGGTTTCTGTATAATATTTCATCATATAAACATGTCACATTTCATTTATTTCTCCATTAATCAATATTTAGATTGCTTTAATTATTTTATAAACATAAAAATTTCACAATAAACATCCTTATAATATACACTGGATTCTCAGAAGGGGAATTGTTGTCAAATGTTACTCATATTTATTTTACCAAATTGTTCTCTAAAATGGGTGTCCCATTTGACACATTCAGAGTAAGCTTGAAAGTTCTCCTTTTTTCAATACTTTGCCAAGAGTTAGTTTGTCAGAGGTGTTATTCAGCTTTCTGTTTCTGTGAGTAAAATGTCTAATATAAACAACTTAAAAGAGAAAAGTTTCAGAGTTCATTCATAGTTTCATCTCTGGTCAGCCGACTCCATTTCTTTGGGTCTGAGGAGAGGCAGAAAACGATGGTAGAAGGGGGGGCAGAGGAGAGCTGCTCAGCTCATGGCAATCAGGAAGTGGGGGAAATGCCCTTGCACTCCCCCAGTGACTACTGCCTGCAACCGCTCCCCACTGCCTACAGTCTCCACCACTTTCCAGTAGTTCACTCAGCTATCAATGGGTTAATCCACTATCCTCTGATGAGGTCACAACCGTCCTGACCCAGTCACTCTCCAAAGCCCCACCTCTGAACTTTGGTGCATTGGGGAGACTCCAACACATGAGCCTTTGGCAAGAGCTTCCAGATACCTACCATAGCAGTAGATTTTAAAAAATTAGTATTTTACCCATTAGATTGGTGAAAATAACATTTCTTTTTCTTTTTTCTTTCCCTTTCTTCTTATTTTTTTGTTTTTTGCATTTCCCTGAAAACTAATTGAGTTGCTTCCTTTCAGTTGTTGATTGACCATTTGACTTTCCTTTCTCTTTTTCTTTTTAATTTATAGGAAGTTAGCTCATTTTTCTCATTCAATCACTATTTATAGAACAATACTATCCCTGCTGATGCAGAGGGGAACAAGTCAAAGACCTGGCTTCCTTGGAGTTTGTATTATGAGGACTTGAAGGAGGCAAGAGATAAACTAGTAAAAGAACAAAGGAATTTTAAAAGGCATCTGTGAGAATTCCAGGCAGAGAACAAGATAAACACATGATGTAATAGCTGCAGAGAAGGGGGAGTTTAATTATCAGGAGTGATGGATGAAGGAGAACCTTTCCAGGAGGGTGCCTTTAAGTGGAAATTTCACTGACAAGAAGCTAATCACATACAACCTGTGAGCAAGGATTTTGGCAGAGGAAACAGCCAGTGAGACTGTCCTGATCACACAAGTATGGTGAAGTCTGAAGATAAAATGAAATTTATCCTTAAGTTTCATTGATTGCATCCCAGGGAGAAAATGTTATTAGAGAATCTAAGCAATGCAGAGACTTTCAGTTCATACAAAGACTTTGACATTAAGAGCAAATTAAGGCTTTGGAGAGTACAGAGGAGTGATATAGTCAAATTTGCTGGTTTTAAATGTCCCTCTAGCTGCTGGATGGAAAGTAATTTGCACAGAAGAATTAGAAGAGTTAAGAGGAAACTGAATCAATCCAGATTAAAGATGATGGAGGCTTGGACTACATTATAAGCAGTGGAGATGAGGAGATATGGGCAGAGTTAGGACATACCTTGGAAAAATAGGCAACAGTGCTTTTTGATAGATTGGATGAGAAGTAGAAGTTGAGATGAACAGAGTAATCAAAGAATAGTTCCTATGGGTTTGAAAAGCTGAGTAGTAGAACCATTTAATGAAATAGCCAAGACCAGAGGAAATGAGAATGAGTGGAAATAAATAGTGACGAATGCAAACATCTCTGATACTAGTGCCAATGTCACCACACAGAGAGCCCTGGAAACTTTCTCAACTTTGTTAATCAAGGCGATATTTCAGTGAAGGTATAAATCAGGGCTTAGCAATTGTATCAACCAAGAGCCAGCTGGGAAATAGAACCCAAAGCAGATTGTTCAAGAGACTTAAATAGTGGGACTTCCTACAGAGGTATGGGTAGGGTTGAGGGAACCACAGGATGGGTATGGCATCCAGGGACTAGCAATGGTGGGAAGCTGTTACAATATCAGGCAGGAAGGGGCAAAGGAGGTGCTCACGGAGTGTCAAAAGATTAAGGAACCTGGGCAACTACTGCCACAGTGTGTCAAAATCAGGGAGGGAGTAGTCAGGTGTCGGGGGCCTAGCCTGGCCAGCTGGACCTCGCCTCTAGATGGCGCCTGGTAAAGTGCCAGAAGCAGCTACAGGTGGGATACATCCCGAAGCTGTGCCACGCCAGAGTGCATGTACCAGCACACCCGACTCGTGGCCGGCCAGGTGAGAGCTGTATGAGACACCTCGTGGCTTAGGCCCGGTGCAGCTATAAGAGCCTCCACCTCTCGCATAGAGAGACAAACGCACGGCTAATAGAGGAAGCACGGCTAATAGAAAGGCGCGGCTAAAGAGAGCGCTGCTAAAAGCTGCTGGGGAAAGGCTGGTTGGGAAGTTGCTGGGCTGGAAAGTTGCTGGGAGGTTCTGGGAGGAATTGGTTGGGAAGAAGAAGTGGTTGGGAAGAGGTTGGCCGGGTTGCTGGGGAAGTCCTGGGAAGAAAGATTGTGGATTGCTAGTGGAAGATGGGTTGTTAGAGAGAGGGGTTATTGGAAGTCTGTAGGAAGAAGCACTATTTGGAAAGACGACCTCAGCACTGTGTTTGTTATCGTGTGTGCAAAACCTTTGATCCTAGAAAGAGAGAGATAATAAAAGAGGTTCGAACCAGTAGCATTTAGCCAGCGTCTTTTATTGGGGCCTCATGGCTGAGGGTTCAGCCTGGGGCGCCCGATAAGTGGTGGCCCGTACT
>PVLC010005943.1:0-52431 GCA_004027655.1 Graphiurus murinus
GATCTCATAAGGTAGCTACATGAACGTATTCCCCTGACCTTTGCATTTCAATTTCCTGACCAAATGACATTCTCTGTGATAGAAAAAAGGTGCTTAAGGCAGGGCAGCAGTGTCCAGTCATTCAATTCCAGGGGCACTGTTTCTATCATTTTATCTGAAAACTGGGCTCCAAGGGATACCTGTAATAGATATTGCAATAGGACAGGTTTCCCCCCTGCAGTTGTGTAACAGAATAGCTCTGATCTCAAGGCACAGGAAACAAGGTTCCCTTACTCAGACTTGGATCCTGACCTCCCTTCCTTTAATTAGTCAGATTCTGTCTTCCAAGCCTTAAGTTACACTTGCTGAGTGAGAACATTCTAATCCCCCCAGTGAAGTCATTAGGAAGAGGAATTGCCGAATCATAGCTTCTGAAAGTTGAAAGATCTACAGGAGTCCTCAGAGCTACCCTCTTCAGAGCCCCAGGGGAACATGCCAGCAAAGCTCTGATTTGCTTTTTGTCAAGAGGGCTAAAAGTCTGAAGGTTGGCTTTCAAGGAGTGCTGGGACTTAGCAACTTCTCAACAGACAGACGTGAAGCACCCTCAGACATTGGCTCGCTCGGCCACACCTGTGTTAGACACTCCTTAGTTCTGACTAATGCAATTTCTAAAGAGGAGAGAAAGTTGTGATGTTGGCTTTTACTCAAGGTATGTGTGGAGGGAGGAAGGTGAAAAAAAGGCCACTCAGATGCTATGAGAATTAATGACTCCAGGAACTCTAGCTGTTCTTTTGCTTTTATACGTTCCCTTTCTCCCATTCCCTGGATTCTTCTACAACAGTATTACAGAAAGGGTACTTTACAGCCAAGCATGGTTGCACACACCTATAATCCTAATACATGGGAGGCTGAGACAGGAGGATCTCAGGTTCGAGGCTAGACTGAGCAATTTAATGGGACTTTCTTTCAAAATAAAAAAGGGCTGGGGTGTAGCTTGGAGATAGAAGGCCCTTGGTTCAATCCTTAGTACAAAAAAGAAAGGAGTAAAGAAAAAACGAGTACTTCATAGTTAAAAAACATCCATGAAGTTCTTTTGTCCTTAGATACTCAATTTTCAGATGAGAAAATAAGTCTGATCCAGAAATCACTTAATTTTGGTTGCCTTTTAAAAGGAGAAAGAAGTGTATTCAAGACAGAGTAAATGGTATTTTAAACTACATTACATATACATAGAAGCTAAAGCTCCAAAGCAAATGGGGAGATAACTTTTTTCCTGGTTCTCAAACTACTCAGCTGAGTTAGACAACCTATGGAGGCATTAGGACTTGAAGCAGAGAAGAACTAGCCTGTGTTCAGAAGCTCCCTGAGAACTGATGGTGAGGAGTGGGGAGGAAGAAATGGTCCCTCTTTTGAAAACTAAGGTGGGGAAAAAGTCAACCTGGAGTCAACAATGCAAATTTCCCTTTAACATTTCACTGTTACCATTTCTTTCTCTATGCTCACATCTGTGTACCTATACATGACCACACTGCTTGCAAGCACACATGGACATACAGACATTCTGCAAATGGAGAGAGCAGAGGTTGGGAGTCAGAACACCAGGACCTTTTACTTGCTACCAGGTCATCTTTTTCAGTCATATTGTCATCTTTCGTAAATTAAGGATCATTATGATGTTTCTCTCATAGCATTGTTGTAAGAGCATTATTTTGTACACAAAAATAATGAAGTGTAGCTTCTTTGTCATCCATGAAGCAATGATTCTTAAATAATTTGGTTCAAAAACTTTCTGACTCTGAAGAATCTGATGAAGTCAGGCATGGTGATACACACCTGTAATTGCAGCATCTTGGAAGACTGAGGCAGGAGAATACCAAGTTCAAGGTCAGCCTCAGCAACTTAGCAAGACCCTGTCTCAAAAAAAAAAAAAAAAAGAGCCAGGGATGGTGACACATGCCTGTAATCTCAGTACTTGGGAGATTGAGACAGGAGGATTGCAGATTCAAGACCCCCCTCAGAAACTTAGCGAGGCTATCAACAACTTAATGAGACCATTTCAAAATGAAAAATAAGAAGGTCTGGTGGTGTAGCTCAGAGGCAGAATGCCCTTGGGTTCAATCCCCAGTACCAATTGTAATAATATAATTAATCAGTAATTAAAAAGGGCTGGGATGTAGCTCAGTGGTAAGTTGTCCTAGGTTTGATCCCCTGTAAGACACACACATACACACAATCTAGTGATAGCCAAGGACCTCACCAAAATTCCCACATTTACAGAGAAAAGTGTTGTACAGAATTTCAGAGGACTTGAAGACCTTCTGAGGAACTCAGTTTAACATTTGCTCTAAAAGTGCCTACCAAATGTGTAATTCTCCAGCATGAATAAATGTAGTATTTTCTTGATGTGGGATAAATTGGGATGAGACTTTCATTTATTTGTATCATAAATAGGTATGGAGGCTTCAGGGGCAAAGATATCCTTATCTTATAAGAATTAACAATCCAGAAGGAGTTCAGGGGCAAAGGCATCTCTTCACTTGCCTCTAATCAATCAGGAAGGTCAACCTCACTACGGCCTCTGGTCTCAGAACTCTGGCTGGTTTTCCTGGTCAGATAGAGGGCAGTGAGGTTGCTTCTGATCTAAGACATGGAGCATGTATACAGAAAAGTCAAGGGGCTTTTCCTAGTCCTACAAAGGTGTTCTTTTCTCTAGTACTTGGTACAATGTAAGGGCTAGTTTACAAGCAAAGGGAAGCTGTTCACATTGTGTCCTCAAGGTCTCCTGGCCTGAATCCCTTGTCAGTGAAAAGACATCTGTAAACATCTGTGGTTCTTCCACATTCTGCCAAATATGCCTCTTGTAGCTTGTTGGCATGAAACAAGCAAATCCAGTATCTGGTGACATAACCCAGAATTGGAAAAAAGCATTGACACTGTGAGCAGAAGTTTTGTTGTTGTTGTTGTTTTGTTTTGTTTTAATTTCAGTAATCCAGGGTTCAAAACACTACTTCTTAACTCTGGGAAAGACAAAAAGTTGATTTTTTTGTTAGCTAAAAATTAGGATGAAAATAAATGCTTCTGCATTTAGTTGTTATGAAACAATTCATATGAAATGCTTTGAACAGTGCATGGCGAAATCTCAACAGGTGATGATTATAATTGTCGTTCACTCCATTCTCAGTGGCTTTATCCTTAGCCATTGTTGGAGGCTTATTGGTTTCCCTGACAATGGGAAATATGGTTTTGTTTGTTTGTTTGTTTTTGTGGTACTGGGGATTGAACTCAGGGGCATTCTACCTCCGAGCTATACCCCCAGCCCTATTTTTTATTCTTTATTTTGAAACCGAGTATCACTAAGTTGCGGAGTGCCTCACTAGGTAGCTGAGGCTGGCCGCAAACTGGGATCCTCCGGTCTCAGCCTCCCGAATGCTGGGATTACAAGCGTGCGCCACCACGCCCGGCGGGAAATATGTTTTGTTGCAACTGCTATTCCCTAAAGTATCATTATTTTATATGGCTACTAAATATTCTATAGATGTTAATTTTTCTAATGACTTAGGTATGATTTTTCAAGGGGTAGTAGGTAGAAATTAGTAAGAGCTAGTGGGATGTGTTAAAGATTGAAACTTAGAAACTAACTTTGGAAATGGAGAATAGATGGAGAGATGATCGATTCTGATTAAAATTATCCAGAAGAAAAGGTAAAAGTAGGTAGCAGCAAATGTGGGGAGAGGACACTTTCCCTTATTAGAAAGAACCTAGGGAACCTATTTGGATTACTAACCCAAGTAATACCTGGGACTAATTTAGTTTAGGTGATTATGACAGAAACTAAATTCCAGGAAGGGAATAGAGATGCAAATGGCCAATAGATACATGAAAAAATGTTCAACTTCATTAGCAATCAGGGAGATGCAAATCAAAACTACACTGAGAAGCCCAATCAGAATGGCAATCATCAAGAAGTCAAAAAACAATAAGTGCTGACAAGGATGTGGGGAAATAGGAACACATCTACACTACTGGTGAGATTGCAAACTAGTTCAGCCTCTATGGAGATTCCACAGAAAACTAGAAATGGATCTATCATATGATCCAGCTATACCACTCCTGAGTATCTTTCCAAAGGGGCCAAAATCAGCGAAATACAGTAATATATATATATATATATATATATATATATATATATATATCCATGTTCATAGCAGCTCAATTCACAATAGCCAAATTATGCAACCAACCTAGGTGTCCATAAACAGATGAATGGATTACGAAATTATGGAAAATACACACAATGGAATTCTACTCAGCAATAAAGAAGAACAAAATTACGTCATTTGCAAGAAAATGGAAAGACCTGGAAAACATTATGTTAAGTGAGATTAGCCAGTCACAGAAAGTGAAAGGACATATGTTTTCTCTAATTACTCCCTATACAAACACATGAAAATAAGAAGATTATTATAAATAACAAACTAGTGTTTTTATGGGCTTGTAGAGTAGAGGAAAAAATTTAAAGAGAACAACTGGTCGAAGCTATTGTTGAAGAGGACCCCTCTTCTCCCTGCTGATGAATCCCCAACCCCTCAATGGTAACGGTAGACATGATCAGCTAGAAGAATCCATGGAGCCTGGGGGAGCTCTCACCCCTCAACCAGCCAGGGCATCCTTCATCCACACCCTCTCATCCTGTCATAAATGTTAGAGTCCCTGCTGTGGCAATATTAATGGGCCCATTCTGAATGGAGGTCCACACAACTGCCTGGCATTTAAACATCTTCCAGTGCAATCTCATCGCCCAAATCCACCCACGTTCTTAGAGTTCCCTCTGCCATGCCAGCTTCTTAGCATTGCCTAGCTGGGCCTACATGCAAAGCCCTCAGAGTCAATGCCTGGCTTCATGCCTGGAATGCTTCAACATGCCACTGAACCCACTCCCACTCTCATCTTTGCCTGAAGAAGAGATTCACGAGCGCTCTCGGAGCCCTCGGGCCATCAATGAGCCATTTCTTGAGTCTTTCATTATGAGCCAATGAAAACTATGCCTTCAGTGAACTACTGCCTTCCTTCCACCTCTAACCCATGGTCAGACACGTGGCTGAGAGACTTGCCAGATGGAAATTGTTCCTGAAGATCCACACTTAATGGGACTTTATTTATGACCTAAAAGCATCAGTTGTCCTGTGGGCTTGGGTTGTGTTTAATACAAGTGATCTCAGTCTTGCATGTGAAATTCTTTGCATTTGGACAAGACTTGGTCTATGAAAGAGAAGGATCTGTTCCCCTCCAAGTTCCTTTGCCAGGCACTGGGACTGTCAGGAGGACAGGGAAGACTGTCCAAACTATTAGGTAATAATGGCCTGGGAGGGAGCCCAAAACCCAAATAAACATTCTCATTTGGCTCCAAACCTTTGCTCGGCACCTCTGTCATCCTGTCCTCTCTCCATTTTCCACCATCCCAGAGATTATAAAGACAAACTCTTTTAACTTACAAAGCTCTGCCAACCAAGTATTAATCATCTGTATTCCCCCAATCTGCACATTTTGTAGCTTCAGATCAAGCATGTGCCTGAGCCTTGTCAATCAATTTCTAAATAACAGAGCACGAGGCTAAAGTGAGAATTGCATGTTAAAAATGTGCAGCCTCAGGGAAGAGGGATGTTAGAGAATTGGAATTCCTCCTCTCCAAAATTTCCCAGACTGAAAATGCACTTAAAAAAAAAAAAAGTGCACTTCTAAAAAATTATTAGCTTTGTGGATTGCAATACTGTTCACAACCTGCAGCTTTAGAAAGTTTTCCTTTCAACTCACTGTTTGTGTCCATCTGTAACTTGTATACTCTTTAGCTGCCTTGTTCAGTAAGTATTTGGACAGATGATTGTAAACTGATGAAACACATATGGTTTAGACAGACAGAAATTCAGACCCCTGCTGAGCTGGATGTATCTGTATGGTGATTTCCCCAAGTGTTCTTGGCCATTTAGACAACACAGACAAATTAACCTACAGAATCTATTGTTGAATTGCAATTACTTTACTTCTTAGTTTCTCATATCATTTTACAAAATACCCTTTACTGTCCTGTGTTCTTACAAAGTATTTGAGAGAAAGAGCAAGATCATTAGCGGAAAACTTTAGGTAATGGAGAAAGACAAGCCAGAGCCACACAGCTGAAAATCATTGGCTGCATCCAGAGCCCCGAGTTTCCCTCTGTGGAAGGTGCTTCCGCTGGGAAGGGTTCTCATTACATCATCAATGAATTTTTCCAGATATCAGGCTCCCTGGGGATGTAGGAATTCTGCCTGGGGAAACATTTATCATCCCTAAGCAAGTAGTTAGACCTTTGTAGAGCTCATTATATTATATTTTATCCAATTTTCCTGGTGTGTGTGTCCGTTTCCTTAGAAATTACCATTAGTAAGACTTTGACAATTTAATTTGACAATTTATTTGTTGCTATTTTTAACGCAGATGACAAATGGCTGTCCTTTGGGAATCTATGACTTCATGCTATTTTTCCCCAAGAAACATCAATTATCTGGTCTAAGTTAGTGCACACACACCACACAAACATGCACAAAATATACCAGATTATTAGACTATAGAAACATTCTTTGGAAGATGCTGTCTAATGTGCAAAGTGCTTTAACTTATTATAGAAATGCTGTAATATCACTGCACCTATTTCACGAATAGAAACATGTATTCAGAGAAAATTATTTATCCACTATTACAATGATATGTCAAAGAGGGAACCAAAAACCAAAGGTAGAAATCTGACTTCTCAACTCAGCATACTTCTCTTGGAAGGTGAGCAAAAGGAGACAAGGATAAGAATCCTAAACCAGAGGGCTGGTCGAGGATCTGACCATCAATAGAGAGGGCGCCCCCAGAACGTAGCTGTGATTGGCACAACACCACTGAGCCAGGTCGAAGCAGTCAGGCTGATGAGGCCACTCTAGTTGGGGTGAGGGAAGATGTGGAGCCTAACAGCCTCGAGGCACCTAGGGCTCCCTCCCTGGGACTCTTCACTCACCAGGACACAGCGGTCCCTTTTGTAGATGACAGTTCTGGTGAAACTCAGCCCACTTAGATTAAACCAAGGGCACTTCAGCATCATGGGTTTTGAGACAGAAGATGTCATACCGAGGTAAATGTGTTTGTTTCCTAGGGCTGCTGCAACCTAGGGTGGCCTCCACAACAGAAATTTGCTGTCTAACACTTCTGGAGGCTGGAATTTCAAGATCAAAGTGTCCGCAGTGGTGGTTCCTTCTAAGGACTCTGAGGGAGGATGGGCTCCATGCCTCTCTCCTTGGCTTCTGGTGGTTGGCTGGTGAACCCTGACTTTCCTTGGCTTGCAAATGCATTGCTCATCTCTGCCTTCATCGTCACGTGTTCTTCCTTGTTGCATATATGTCTTGTGTCCAAGCCCCTATCCCATCTTTATAAGGACCTCAGTTATATTGGATTAGGGCTTGTCCTCATGACCTCATTTTAACTTGATCACCTGCAACAAGCCAGTGACCAAATAAGGTCACAGTCACAGGCACTGGGGGTTAGAACTTCCCTTTGGAAGCTGGGTGTGGTGGTGCAGGCTTGTAATCCCAGTACTTGGGAGGCTGAGACTGGAGGATCCGGGTTCTTGGCCAGCCTCAGCTACCTAGTGAGGCCCTCCACAACTTGGTGAGACCCTGTTTCAAAATAAAGAATATAAAATAGGGCTGGGGGTATAACTCGGAGGTAGAATGTCCCCTGGGTTCAATCCCCAGTACCACAAAAAAAAAAAAAAGAACTTCCCTTTTTCCCTTTCAGAGGACACATCAACCTATAATAGAAGAGAAAATGCTCTTCTTTAAAAGCATCTCCAAATCCCCAAATGGTCACTCTTGACTATTTCGATGCCACCTAACTCAAACATAGTGGTTAACTGCCGTTTTGTTATGAAGTTCAACTTTCTCTTGTTAGTGTTTTTTACTTTTGTATTTTAACAAGTGACCTTTTGAATGTGGTAGAATATCCTGCACTCTGCCCCCTCAAAAAATGATAAATGCTATGATGAAATCAAAGGCTGTGATCATCGTGACAATGTATTCCCTGTCTCCTATTTGAACTGTGAACTTTCACCTACTCACATTACTGAGAACAAGTAATTTACTTAAAATGGCTCAAAACCTATGTTCTTTTTTATTATTGTTATTATTATCCAAAAGGAGACCTTGTTCAGAATAGAGGCTTTTTCCAATGTGGTATTGGGAAAATTCTATAAATTCTAATTTCAAAAGGGTTTAATTTTATGTTTCTGGTTTATTTTTAAAATAAATAATTTTTATACTTTCTATAGAAGGAACATTTTTCTTTAAGAGGAAATGGAGAGGGAGAAGGAATAAGAAGAAGGAAAATGGAAAGAAGAGTCAAACTCTGCTAGGGCGTAGCCATAAACAGGAATAAGGCTGCAGGTTTCTCTTTAGGTGGACTCCAAAGCTGGACAGCTGTCCACTGCCTGACTTTTAGACGCAGAAATACCTAGATTAGCCCTGCTTCGCCAGACACTAGCAAAAACATAATTCCTGCAGGGCAGTTTATGCTGAGGATAGAGTGAAGTCTAATCTCTCTGGGTTTAACATTTTTCTCAGCTCAAGCTCGCTGGTAAAGATTTCCCACAAGAGAACATTCAGGGTGGCTTTCTTCCTCAAAAGGCATGTGTGTTCTTGGGCCTCAGGAAAGACAAAGTCAGCAGCAGGCAAGGCCTGCACCCCTGAAGAAGGGCTAGGGTGTTTGAGGAATGCAATGTGGATTTTCTCCACAGAGGAGAGGATTCTTAGGAGGCCAAGAGCTTCTCTCCTGTCCCTGCCCACTCATGTATAAATCAGACACTTGGGATTCCCAGCATATCTTGCCTGGATTTTTATGCACAGAAGGAAACAAACTGAGTAAACATTTAGGTAACTACATTTTGCTGTAAGGTTTGATCTTGCGAAGGTCCAAGATAATTCTTAGTGAGAAAAGCAAGCAGAAAGCGCAGCACTCTGACAGTGTTTCCAAAAGGCAGGTTGAAAACCACTTCTAGCAGAATCACCTGAAAAGTTTGCTCATTAAAGTTAATAAGGCTTCCCAAGCTCTGCTCCAAACCAACATAATCAGAAGTTCTTAGGGGCTCATGAATCTTATTTTTAACGAGTTTCCCAGGTGCATATTAAAGTACGAAAGACAGTGTGTGACCAAGTGTGTGTGAGGATGTCCAAAGATAACGTGAATATGGCACCCCAATGTGGACGTCGGTGTCCCTTAGAACCTACACATCACGGCAGCTTTAGAGATAGTTTAATTTTCCCTGTGTGTTTCTGTAGCCTTGAGTGCTGTCCCTAGCACTTCACGTACCATCCATGCCTTTGGATTGTTGAAATCTGTTACCTGAATGTCGTTTTCTGGCAGACAATGGCTTAGCATATTTATGGGGTTTTTGTTGTTGTTATTTTCTTTTGACTTGTTTTATTATTGTTGTTGCCATTGTACTGGGGATTGAACCCAGAGGCATTCTACCTCCAAGCTACACCTTCAGCCCTATTTTATTTTTACTTTGAAACAGGGTCTCACTAAATTGCTAAGGCTGGCCTTGCCCTACCATCCTGCTGTCTCAGACTTCCAAGTACTGGGACTACAGGCAAGAGCCACCCTGCCTACCTATATTTATGTCTTTATGTATTCCTTGACTGGCAGAGTTACTGTTTTGAGTAGGTGCTTAATAAACTCTTTGTTGATTAAGTAAATAAACATAGCTGCTTTACCCACCAGGAACTTAGCAAACAAAGAGCGTTATGTTCATGCATAGTTAACTATTGAAACTGATTGTAACACAGGTTTAATATGAGGGTGCATCTGGTTGGATCTTTGGGTATATTGCTAATTTCTCCAGCAGCAGAGTTTCTTCTCAAATGCCACCACATCACTTCTTGAGTTGGAGACTTGTTTATGCATTCTCTTCCCATGCCTCATCAGAAAAGCTGAAAGCAAGCCGGGCGTGGTGGCGCACGCTTGTAATCCCAGCATTCAGGAGGCTGAGACCAGAGGATCCGGGTTCGTAACCAGCCTCAGCTACCTAGTGAGGCACTCCGCAACTTAGTGAGACTCGGTTTCAAAATAAAGAATAAAAAAAAAATAGGGCTGGGGGTGTAGCTCGGAGGTAGAATGCCCCTGAGTTCAATCCCCAGTACCGCAAAAAAAAATAGGGCTGGGGGTGTAGCTCGGAGGTAGAATGCCCCTGAGTTCAATCCCCAGTACCACAAAAAAAAAAAAAAGAAAAGCTGAAAGCAGGTACCAGAAAGGATCCAAACTGATCTCATTAGAGTTAAATTTGCAAACAGCATGTAGTTTGTATATATTCAATACCAACATATCCTCTCCATTTAGCCAAGGTCTAGTATCACCTATCTGTGGCATTATGAGGCAGAGGTGTGACTCTTTATACATCACTGCTCTATCTTCGTGCATTGGGGCTCCTGAAAAGTGAAAGCCAGTGCCCAAGGGAAGCTCCTTCATTGTCAAGACCCTGAACCCTTCTTTCCCTGTGGAGTGCTTAGCCGTCTCTCAAGTAAGGGTCTCTCTGGGGTAAGGCTGTGAGAGGGATCTGGGTAATGGATGTCCTGCAGGAATGCATTTCACAGCAAATATTCTCCAAACTCACTTTTAGGCTGCAGAGTTACCCTTCACCTGGTGACTCCTCAGGGAGGGTTTAGTGGTTTAGGAAATTAATAAAGTCAAAAAGGAAAAAAAAAAAAAAAAAGCAAATTTATTTATCATAAGTCCTGATGCTAATGAACACTCTGTCGCCTGGAAATCAGTGGAGATCAGACAGCAAAATGCTAAGGCTGCAGGCACCAAGCAGCTTGACACATCTGGTTTTCAATGCACTGACTGAAGAAGTGCCAGGGAGAGAAATGTGAGAAGAAATGCGAGGTCCTGGGAGAGTGCACCGCCGCCGGAGCTCAGGGTGGTTTTCATGGCGTTTTTCTGTTTTCATCTTTAAAAAAATAAATAAATAAATTGCTGAAATAAAGCTGACTTGAAATAATGTCAGTCATGTGTGTATCTTAACTCTGCACATTCTTTGTCATGTTCACTTCTTTTGATTTCAAAGAACACTGTTAATTTACTAGGCCCTAAATTCATGGTGTTTTTAATTTAAACAGAGGGTTTGCCAAACCTAACCCTAAAAGAAATATTTTCACGATCCAGCTCTTTTATCAACTCCACAGCTGGGGTGTGGTTCTACTCCCCAGTTCGCCATCCCTCTATGCTGCTGAGAAACCAAACACGATGGCTAGAAAGCCTGAAAACACCCTGGATGGACCAGATGCCGCCCGCATCTCAGAGCAGGGACACACCATAAAAATGGGTTGGAGAAACATGAGAACCAAAGTCAGGTTTATATTTAGTAGTGTTATGTGTGATATAAGAAAAAGAGTTTCACCATGAGAATTCCTAATGATGATGATAAAAATCATAGCTATACCCAGGCATGGTGGTGCATGCTTGTAATCCCAGTACTTGGGAGGCTGATACAGCAGGATCGCAGGTTCATGGCCAGCCTCAGTTACTTAGTGAGGTCCTCTACAACTTAGACCCTCTTTCAAAATAAAAAGTAGGGCTTGGGGTATATCTCAGAGGTAGAATGTCCCTGGGTTCAATCCCTAGTACCACACACACAAAAAAAAGATCATAGCTATCAATTATTGAATAGTGACTATTGCAGAGTACTGCTCTGGAAATTTTATAGACATCTCAATACCGGGCATGGTGGTGCACAGCTGTAATCCCACTATTTGTGAGGCAGAGACAGGAAGAGCTCAGGTTCAAGGCCAGCTTCAGCAATGTAGTAAGGCCCTTAGCAATTTAACAAGATCTTGTTTCAAAATAAAAATTTTAAAAAGTGTAGCTTGGAGGTAGAATGCCCCTGGGTTCAATTCCCCATATCAAAAGAGAAAAATAACAAATAGTTATCTGATATCATCCTTCCAACAAACTTAGGTGTAGAATATCACCACCACCATCATAATTTATAGATTAAACCAAGAAACAAAGGGGTCAAAGAGAAATGACTTGGCCTGTCATTTTGCTAGATGCATGGTTTAGGCCACACCTTTAAAAACAAACCTTAAGATTTCAAGTCTAATCTGAGATGATTTCCCCCCATAGATTAAAAAGGTGAGTAACCATGGAAGAAAATCAGATGAGAGAGAATATAGATGATAGTTCAGAGCGTCTAGTGAGTCGGGAAGGAAGAGTAGGAAGATGCCGACCGTGGGCGCTATGGGTGTGATGCTGAACTTGACCAGCCCAAAGCACTCTGATGGCAAGAAGGACATTCACAAAGGAGCTTGGACATAACTGGATGATAGTTTGGATTTTTCATAATTCCTCCCAAACCTTCTAATTGTACATTTTTTGTAATGTCATCCAATTCATGTGCATGGAACCTGGTTTATTCTGGAGGTTAAATACAAAGGAATGTAATCAATGAATACAATTATAAAACTGGAGATAATGAAATGTTAGCTTGAGACAGGTGTGGTGGTGCATGCCTGTCATCCCAGTACTTAGGAGGCTGAGAAAATAGGATAGTAGGTTCAAGGCCAGCCTCAGCAACTCAGTGAGACTCTCAGCAACCTATTTCAAAGACCCAGTTTCAAAGCAAAAAATAAAAAAGGGGCAGGAATGTAGCTTGGAGGTAGGATGACTCTAGGTTCAGTCCCCAGTAACACACACACACACACACACACACACACACACACACACACACACGCAGAAAAAGAAAAAGGAAAAAAAAGAAATTTTGGTTTGAAATTGACCTGTAGAATAATTATTTTAAAAATGCTTTTTTCCCAGTAAGTAAATTAGCACATTTTTTTCTACAACTGCACATTTGAAAACCCATTTTATATTATTGCTAAATTAGTTAGAGACCAGATTTACCCTGAGTTTAAGTAAATGGGCACTCACTTCTCAAGTAAGTGTTAAGTATGCTTTATTGCTTTGCTATAAAATTAGCCCTAAAGTATTTTTGGAGCTTCTGGTACAAGCTTGGGAACATTTTTAGCTCTTTTTCAGAGATATTGAACTTCTCACAGCAATGCTACAGCAAGCGATTCTCAAGCATAGTATTACAACACAGAAAAAGTTCCTGGGCTGATGTTTATGAATAACCAGAACGAGAACCTATGTCAAATGTTAAAAGTAATCAGAAAGAATAGGTCTTCTTCCTAGGTAGACCTTTTGGGAAATTACCTATACAGTGGAAGTATAAATGGACCTGGAAAAGGATTTCCTTTAATATATAAACTTTCTTTGTGTCTCATTCTAAGTCTTTCTTTGTCAACTAAATGGGACTAGGGGGCAGGGGTAGGGAGAAGAAGATAGGAAAAGAGAGAAGATACAAAATCCAAATCTCATTCTTTAGGGATGATAGTTGACTAATATTTCAATACAAAAATTTGCATTCTATTCTTGTAACCTATCTCTAAAGTATTTATAAATCATGGGTTTGGAAACTTATTTTCTGAATCCAACCTTAATTTATTATCTGAGCACACATTCCAGCAATTATGCCTCACACTACATGCTAATCTGATTGAAATCTCCGTTTAGCATCCCAGAAAGTCTAGCTCCCTGAGAGCAAGTCTTCCCCTGCCAAAATACTAAATCAACTGCACCCTGTCCTAGAAAATTAGAATTCATCAAAGAAGGGATTTGTAATGTCTTATACACCTAAAAGTAGAACTCAAAGAATTTAGGCCTGCATAAGTATATGAGAGAGTTACAAGTCACTCTTGATGTTGCATAACCTTTATCTTTACTTAGTCATCAGGTAGTTTAATGTACATTTTCTTTATATTTGGCAATTGTTCCTAAAACCAGTGGTAGCTATTATGCTTGCTCTTTTCTTGTCTTTCTCAGGTAGAGAAGATAGAAACACATTCTGTCCAAAGATGCTTAGGCTGAAAATATTTAAGTATATTGCAAGGAAATAGAAAATAGATTTTTATCTTTGAAGGGCTTTTGACCAAGCAAAGCAAAATTGGAAAGTATAGGTAAATATGCCAAAGATTAATGGACCAAACAGCACTAAAAAAAATTGTCAGGTTGAGCGTGAGGGCACATGGCTGTAATTCTAGTACTTGGGAGGCTGAGACAGGAGGATCAGGAGTTGAGGCCAACTTCAGAAACGGAGTGAGGCATAGCTTGGAGGTAGAATGCTCTTTGGTTCAACCTCCAGCACTAAAAAGAAAAAAAATAGCCAGAAATGTAAGCTGAGAGCCACTCACATGGAGTATCACCGGAGGTCCAGTGGGCATTGAAGAGAAGGCAGCATCATTTGCCACCAGACGTTCTAAGAGAATGAGTTATCTGTGAAGAAAGTTGTACAGTGATTCTTCCTAGAAAAAGATAATGAGGGTCAGAGTATCTTCTCAAGGGCCAAGAAAAAGTTTACTTTTTTCTTTCTCTCAAAATGTCAGAAAAGCGTATTACATTAATGAGATAGATGTTTCTTTTTTTACATACTACAGGAACAGACACTAATTATTGAAATTGAACTGTTATGATTTCCTAAATAAGGATTATGTTTTCATTCCTTTTCTTTCTTGTTGTCTTATGTAACAATCCCAAATATGCAGAATATAATTTGGGGCTAATGTGAAGCTTTAAGATTTAGGCTCAGAATTCATGGTATTTCTCTCCTCTTGTTTTCTAACAAAGGGGCTTTTAGTACAGTATTGTAAATCAGATCAGTCCTCTCTCAAATGTGAATATTTAGAAGAACAAAAAGGCTGTAGCACTTTCGTCCCAGATTACTAGAAGCAGCCTTTCATTCTCTGTCCATCTTTATGTGATTTCTTTCAACAATATGCCACGTTTTTTCTTCCAAAGGATGCATGGCAGCCCCGTATGCATCGTATTCTCAACTTGTTTGATGCTGTATGTTTTACACAGTGGAAAGAATGAGCAGTCCTATCATGCGAGCTGAATTTCATCTGACCTCACATCAAAGAAGTATGTGGCACCATTCGACTGGGCAAAGCTAAATCTTTCAACTAGTTTTCAATGTAAAACATGTGTTTTACACCAGTAGATGTTCTATTTTCTTCTCCCTCACTGCCCTCCCTTCTTCCTGCTAAGTTTGGGCTGGCTTCTACCATGACCAGATCACCTAACCAATCCCAGCAATTGTCTATCAGCATGGGAGTCAACAGAACCTCCTGCAGAGCTCTGGGTTTGAGTCCCACCACACAATCAACTCACTACCCTGAAGCAGTCATATGATATCTGTGAGGGCCCTCATTTTGAAAATAGGAATACTATTATGGATTGAATTGTGTCCCCCCAAATTTATAATAAAATCCTAACCCCTAGAATCTCAGAATGTGACCTATTTGCAAATAAGTTACTTACAAAGAGAATGAAGTTAAAACAAGGTCATCTGTGTGGGCCTAATGAGCATGATGGATGCCCTTATAAAATGGGGAAGTTTGAGGCTGGCATGATGGTCCATGCCTGTAATCCCAGTACTTGAAAGGCTGAGACAGGAGGATTTCAGGTTTGAGACCAGCCTTAGCAACTTAGCAAGACTCTCAGCAACCTAGAGAGACCCTGTTTCAAATAAAAAATAAAAAAGACTGGAAGTATAGCTTGGAGGCAGAATGCCCCTGAGTTCAAAGTTTGGACACAGGCAAAGATTCAGTGGACATGAAGATAGTCATCTACTAGCCAAGGAGAAAAGTATAGAATCATTCCTTCCCTCACCATCCTCAGAAGAAACTAGCTTAGTCAACACTTTACTTTAGAATCCCAGCCTCCATAACTAGAAGGAAATTAAATTTCTATTGTTGGAGCCAGCCAATTTATGGTGCTTTGTTATAAGAGCTATAGGGAAGGAATATAGATGTTGTTATAGGTCCAGCTCATTTAGCTAGATTAAGGATTACAGAAACTAGGTTGTGTGCCTGACCCAACCTCCATGCTTGTGCTTCCTAGGATGCTGCACTTGACCTTGGTTTCAGAGAACGTCAGACGACTCATGCGCTTATGTGAAATGTGCTTCAGCTCTCATCCTCTGTCCGTGGCCTTCGAGTACATGGTGCACAACTCTTCCTACTACTCAAGGCTCAAGTCAGGTCAATCCAGTTCCAAGAACCCAAGATCAATTCTAAATCCCTAAAGAAAGCATGGCATTTGCTGTGTAGACATACCCAAACAGAAACTGGAACTGAGGGATCTATGGAGATCGTGTTTTCTCACCAGTTCTCTTCTGTAGTCTGATCCATTCTCCTCTTCCTGAAATTTAATGACCAACTTTAGCTTATCTATGGTCCAGTAGGCCACATATTAGGCCTCTTTGAGCTACTTTTACAATAGTGGGGTCTCAAAATTTTAGTAGCATCAGAATCACCTGAAGGGTACGTAAAACTCAGATTGCTGCATTCTACCCTCAGAGTTTCTGATTCAATAAGTCAGGGGAAATATTAACAAATTACCAGGCAATGCCAATGCTGTGAGTCCGCCACCATATTTTGAGGACCACTCACTATTCCATAATATGAGTTTCTGCTTCTGTTTTCACTGGTTACTTATCTACAACCATAACAGGTTTCCAAAAATCTACACTCTTTTTTTTTTTAACTGCGGATTGAACCCAGGGGCTTTCTACCTCTAAGCTACAACTCTAGTCCTTTTCATTTTTTATTTTGAAATAGGGTTTCTCTCTAAGTTGCTGAGGCTAGCCTTGTACGTGAGATACTTCTGTCTTAGCCTCCTGAGTACTGGGATTATAGGCATGTGCTATCATGCCCAAATATCTATACTCTTCAGAGAATTCTGACTCCGATCCTCTCTTTGCCCTAACTACGTGTGCCTCTGGCCATCCTATATATTGGAATATTTAGGGTAAGTATTCCAGTGAGCTGTGGCCAAGGAGGGACTAAGCCATGCAGCCCAAACACAACTATTTATCATCCTACCCCTTCTGCAGATTTTACAAGTGGAACAGAGTCAGAGACTCTGATATGAGTTTGGCCCACATTTTGTGGGACAAAAGTATATTTATAAGTCAAATATTTGTCACAAATGAATTATCAGATGTCGGTGTCATACTGCACATTAATAGAAAGGCAAAAGTATAGAATTTCAGAATCCTGTTGGGGAGTGTCATTTTTTTTTTTTTTTTTTTCGGTACTGGGGGTTGAACTCAGGGGCATTCTACCTTCGAGCTACACCCCCAGCCCTATTTTTTATTCTTTATTTTGAAACCGGGTCTCAGGTAGCTGAGGCTGGCCTCGAACACCGATCCTCCAGTCTCAGCCTCCCGAATGCTGGGATTACAAGCGTACGCCACCACGCCCGGCTCGAGGAGTGTCATATTAATGGGAAAGCACATTACAAGTTCTAACTCATGTTGTCTGGAACTCCCATCTCATAGAGGTTCTACCGATGAAATTATGATGGGCTCTGGCAGACTTGTAGCTTTGAAGGCCAAGTAGATGGACTCCAACACATCAATATCATCAGAATCAGAAGAGACAGAATTTTTTTTTTTTTTTTTTTTTTTTTGCGGTACTAGGGATTGAACTCAGGGGCGTTCTACCTCCGAGCTACACCCCCAGCCCTAGTTTTTATTCTTTATTTTGAAACCGGGTCTCACTAAGTTGCAGAGTGCCTCACTAGGTAGCTGAGGCTGGCCGCGAACCCGGATCCTCCGGTCTCAGCCTCCTGAATGCTGGGATTACAAGCGTGCGCCACCACACCCGGCTGAGACAGAATTTTATAACAGGTCTTCTTAGCTGTTTTTTTCTTGTTAAGTGGGTGCATTCATTGGGTGTTAACCAAGGATTATCTACATGCCTTCACTAGTTAGTTGTTTGTTCCTCCACAGCACACAATCTTGGATTTCCCCTTGGATCAAATAGAGTTACATGTGTAGTGGATGCCTAATAAGTATTTGATCAATGAATGAGTGGTTACCATCATTTATATTTGTGTAGTTGCATAGACTCTTTCCTCATCATTATCTCCCTCAACATCAGAATGTATGGAATTTACTCTGAAGTAGTTTTTCAGCTTTTCTGGCTCAAGCTGACATCTTCAGAGCCCAGTTGATATCACAATAAAGAAAAATCTAACTGCCAAAACATGATTTAAGAACTCCTTTACTTATTTCTGAAGAATTGTGAAGGGTATCTGATAACCATGGTGATCACTTCTTTTAAATCTTTCTCTTTTTTCTTTTTTTCCTCTTCTTTTTTGTTTCTTTTTCTCTTATTTTCCTTAAATTTTTACATGCCTAAGAAAATCTTTTCCATAGTTCTAATCCATATGCCCTTCCTATGGCCCTTTGGTCCTTCTTTATCCCTCTGCTATTCCCTCTTATTCTCATTCAAACTCTATATGAAAAGCCCTCCTGAAACAGAATTGCCAGGAAATTTGGAATATGTATATTTTGCCCCAATACTGAATTTAATTTGGGGAGTTTTATCAGCATCTCTACAGTATAGACTTTATCACAAGAGCCTGTTTCCTCTAGGATTCTTTGTTTCTGCTTTCTAAATATTTATATCAAGTCACAATTGGACTCATATCATGAGTTTTTTTTTAAGTATGATACATTTAAAAGCAAGAAATTTCTTCTGCCTTCTGCTGTGCAGACATATTCCTTTCTTCCCAAATGTTCCTCTATAGAATTCTTAAGCACAGTAAGTATAGTTGGGGGCGGGGGGTAATTTAGAAAAAAAAAAAAAACAGAGAACTTTGCAAGCTTATCCAGAGCCTTCCAACATTCTGTTTAGTGTAGATGAAATGCAGTCTCCTTTGAAGTATGAGATGAGATGGCAGGTATGGGAAGAGGCAGTATTGCTTCTAGCACTGACCTACCTTAGCCAAAGGGCCAGGATGTCACCTGCCTATTTTAAATTTTATCAAGCAAGGAAAGAATGACTTAGTTTTGTTTTCCTCAGTCAAAAGCTCTGTTTACTCAGCTAGTATCTCAGGAATGGGACAGGATCCAAGGCCAGGGGTGAGATGTGGAGAAAGGATGTGAAAAAAAATGACCAACTGCAAAGTTAAACTTTATTACTTGCATCTAAATGACAAAAAATAATAATAGCATATGGAAACATGATATGCTTACAGTTGGTAACAAAAATGTTCAGAATTCTCCTGAAATGATCTGTTACTCCTATACTGAGCTTAATGGTCAGACTTGGAAAGGACACCAGATTCCTGGCAACTATGTCAAACTGTGAGTTTGTCTCATGGCTCAGTTTCCCCAGTTGCCAAATGTAAATTGAGGGTAAGAAAAAGGAGAGGTGCTCTGTGCTTGCCATGTGCCCCCCAAAATACTGGTGACTCAGTTCAAAAGCTCCACCTTGAACTTTACAGTTAGGTTTCTGTTCTTCCCACTCCCCCAGTCTGAAGCACTCTCCACCCTCCTCTTCAGCTTGGCAACTTCTTGTTTATCTTTTCTGTTTTAGTTTAAACATCATGTATGCCAGAGAGCTCTCCCAGGCCCTCCTTGCTCGCCTTTAAACTGGATGAGACTCCAGCTAGAACTCATTTCTGTAGCACCAATCACTAATCTGAGCAGAGCCCTCACCACACTTCTGTTGGTTTTTTTGTTTTTGTTTTGTTTCCTACTCAGTGGTAAATTCCGTGAGGGGTGCAACCCTCTCTCCATTCCTCACCATTCTGAACAAGTGCTCAACACCTAGGAGGTGATAAATAGAGCTTTGGTTGTGTTCTCAGGTTGTTCAGAGAAAAAAAGAAGTTTGCCATGTTTCTATACATAGTGTATTCTTTGTTAGGATTATCATATATGGACTTGCATGTTATTACACAGTTTGAATTAGTCTTAACATACTAACTTTGTGTTACATGTAATTTTGTCTTACGTTGTTTTTTGTTTTTTGTTGTTTTTTTTTTTCATTTTTGTTTTTCTTCATTCTTGTCTGTTTTCTTCTCCTCTGTCCCTGGTTGCTATTCTACAACAGCACTTCACAAAATTCCAGAGCTCTGTGTGCTTTGATTTTTTTTTATAATTCTTGCTCTGTGTGCTTATTTCTAGAAACACTACTTGCTGGAGTTCTGAAATCTGTGGCTTCAGAATCAAGGTCATGGGAAAATCCTAACTGTTCTGAAAGAGATTCCTGGAGCCCTCCATGGAATGTATGCAAATCCTCTGTTAGGCAATGCTAGAACAACCAACACTTGGACACCTTTGGTTATCATATTTCTCCCTGAAATGTGTAGCCTCAGTTGGCAATTTACATATAAAATATCCATTTTGCTTTGGAATTAATTTCTATTTTTCTTAGTAATAGCAAGTTCTTTGAAAGGAAAGAATTGAATAAGCATTACTAGGAAGAAACAGAAACATGAGCAAGGTAAGGAGATAAGAAAAAATATCTTCTTAAGTGTGTTCAAGTCTCCACGTACAGATTATTAAGGACAAACTTGCAGATAGGACAGGATCACCCAGGGAGAAAAACATTCATATTTAAGAGCCATAGAAATAAATTAAAATGTACTCCAGAAACAGAAAAGGGCCCTTCTAATTTAAAGATTGGTAAACTTGCCATTGCTCATCAGCAAGACTGTAGAAGTTAAGTTTTAAATAGCCAATTTGTGAACATTGAGACCAGAAAAGCTTTTCTTGATCCCAAAGAAATTCAGATGGTGCCAAACTTAAAATGCAACATCAGATGAATACTAAAGAGAAGTTTAATTTCAATGAAGGTCTTGACATAGTTTGTTATCATTAAAATCCAAAGGATTAACTAAAGACTATATAAAAATGCAGTTGAGAGAATTCAAACAACCAAATGAGTATATTAAAGGTCATTATTTAGTCACTCCATGTCCTTTGGAAGGAATGGTCTCCCTGGCATGTTGGAATCTCACCCTGCCATGTTGATGATAGTTTAGATGATGTTTTCCAAAACTGCCAAAAGCACCAAACTGAGAGGGAAAATATGTTGCTTAATAGAATCAAGATCAGGATTGAGAAATATTTTAACAGGCACTAAAAATATAATAGCCAACATTCCACAAACTCATGATTAAGGGCATATGTCTGAACAGTAATTTTTATTAATCAAATCTTATACATGTTGATTTAGAAACAAATCAGAAAATACAAGCAAGCAAATAGAAAAATACAATTGCAGTTCTGAGTTCATTCAAGATCACACTTCCTTGCTCCATTTGAAATGAGACATGATCTTATGATTTTCTTTGAATAACAAAATACCATAAAAGCCATGCATTGTGTACTAGTTGCCCCATCCCTTTTTTCTGCCTCTATGGTGATGGACACTTCTGGAGCCTCTGTCTATATCTCAGAGTGGGTATGATGGGCAAGCATTCTCTTATAACCTGTGCTGGAGCATGAGCAAGAATAATCTTTTCTTGCATTAAGTGATTGATATTTTGGGACTATTTCTTACTGCAGCAAAATCTAGAGTATTCTGAGTGATAAAACTAGTATTTTCCCTGTACCATGAACATATGTATCATATGTACAAATTATAAAAATATTGTCATATATTTGTTAGCATATTGGTTCATTTCATTATATCATGAAGTAAATCTATTTCTACAGCATCCTATTTATGAGTGAGTAATAATAATGATCCATCATTTGGACATATAGCACATTATCCAACCAATCCCCTCTTGTTAAAGCTTTACTTTTCCTATTTTTTTTGTTGTTGTAATTATTGCTATGACAACACTCTTTGTGCACTTCTTTAATACTTCCCTTGGGATAAATTAGATAAGGTGATATTTGGGGAACTAAGTTTATTGCTTTCTTAAGCTTTTATTATTCCTATTGAAATTAGCCTGAATAAGCAGTACAAATAAGTGTATAATCCCACACATATGTTGGGAGCTATGAGAAAGCCTGCTTTTCCAAATACATATACAAACCGGGCATGGTGGTGCATACTTGTAATCCGAGTACTTGGGAGGCTGAGACAGGAGGATCACAGGTTTGAACCCAGTCTCAGCAACTCAGCAAGACTCTCAGTAACCTAGTGAGAACCTGTTTCCAAATAAGAAATAAAATCAGGCTGGGGTTGTAGCTTGGAGGTAGAATGCCTCTGGGTTCAATCTCCAGTACCAAAAAAAAAAAAAAAAAAAAAATACATATACAAGATATTGGTTATTATTTTCATTTTTAGCCAGTCTAATTTTGGAGGTAATGTTGGGAACATGATTGTATGAATATTTCATCACATAATTGTGGAACATTTTATTTCTTAATTTGTGACTCTACTGTTCATGTGTTTGTCCTTTTTCCTACCGATACTAGTCTATTTTAGTTGATTTGCAAAGGCTTTTGAGACACTGTCTGTTAATCCCTATGATACATTTTACAAACATATTTCTCAGCTTTCCTTTTACTTTTTAATATTATTTACAATTTTTCCATGCTGAAGCAAACTTAAAATTTTAGCCAGCAAAATCTAGCAGTCCTTCCTTTGTGACTTTGTGAGTAGTTATACTCAAGTATCTTCTGAACTCTCCAAATAATATTGACATTTTAAAATATGATATTTTTCTTTAGCATTTTATTTTAGTTTTATGCATTTTAATCCACTGGAATTTATTTATGAATATTAAATGATGTGAATCTTTTCTTCCCTTCGTCTTGCCCCCCAAAAAAGACTAATAATTTTTTTATATCTGTTTTGCAGTGCAGGGGATTGAACCCCTGGCATATACAAGGCAAGCACTCCTCCCTAAACTACATCTTCAACCCTAAGGCCTAGGGATTTTAACTTGCCTAAAATCCAACAACAACAAAAAAAAAAAAAAAAAAAAATCAAAGAGTTTAAAACTGCAAACAAAAAATTAATGTAATTTTAAACTTCCTTGACAAAAGTCTAGGACACATAAAAATAAGTAATAATTTTGTTTCATTCCCTGTTAGACCACATCTAAAATTAAGTTGGGACACTGATAATTTGCAGGACAGTCAGAGAAGGGTAACCAGACAGTGGTGGTTCTGGAAAGCTTATCTTTTGACCAACAATTTAAGGAATGTTTTGCTTGGAGAAGAGATTTAGGTTGACAAAGAAAAAATGTATTCAGACTTAGGAAGGACTGCCATGAAGATTCATTCTATATCATTCTTAAAAAAAGAATATATATATATACATATATATGTATATATATATGTATATATATATATATAAATGGTTATTTTTTTTCTTTTCTTTTCTCTTTTTTCTTTTGGTGGTGGTACTTGGGATTGAACCCAAGGGCATCCTACCTCCAAGCTACACCCCCAGCCCTTTTTATTTTGGGATTTTTTTGTTTGTTTTGCTTTTGAAACAGGGTCTCACTAGGTTACTAAGGGTCTCACTATGTCGTTGAGGCTGTCCTCGAACCTAAAATCCTCTTGTCTCAGCCTCTTAAGTACCACATTTCTGGATAATTTCACTTTTTAAAAGGACTGATTTTGCATCAATTGAATGTATTAAAAAATAATGTGTTGACATTTCCACTAGTAGAAATATCCAAATGATAACTAAATATTGATTTATCAGGAAGTTTGTAGAGGAGATCCTTGCCTGGGTTGAGATGTTGTACTAATGATCTCTAAGGCCCCTTCTAAAAGCTAAAATTTTATGATTCTGGGCTGTCTGAAAAAAAAATTGTCTGATAAATAATCCTTGTTATTTTCCAAAATTTAGATCTGGAGTTCTGAAAAAAAAAAAAAAAAAAAAAAAACAAATTTAAACTGGAAGTATCAACACAGGAAGGGACACTAACCAGGAGACTGTTTTGCTAGCCCAGTCCCTATCAGCCAGCAATAAGCAGAACCTTAGGCAAGTCACTTACCTTGCCTGAGGTACAGTTTGTCATTCAAAATGAGAGAGTTGAACTAAAATATTAATAGATGATTGAAGGGTCCCATGAAAGCCAGAGACACTATAATTCTTTTTAATAGGTAAGTGGGATAACCTACATAATCAAGAAACTCACATACCTACTCTTATAAACCCTAGTCATTTTAATGCCTTATCTTATTGAGAGTCTCTGGAAGCAAAAGCCAGAGGTGAAATCTGAGGTTAACATGTTCATCATTCATTAAAACAAATAAGAAGAACTTGTTCTGCACCATGTACTATGCTGGCTTCTAGAGATTAAAATGAGGTTTGTACTTCCAAAGATCTTGCAGCTTAGTAGTGATGACAGTATAGTAGTAGACCAACAATTATGGTAATTCATGATGATTGTGTTGGGTGTTTTTAACTGCAGTAGTATCACAGAGAGATGCATTCTGTCCATGTCTCTAAACCAAAAGTCTAGATGACACCTAAGGATCTTCCCAGTTCTACATGTTTCGCATGTTTCCCCCACTACTTGATTTCAAATAGAAACACATCTCCAGGTGTGCAGGAGCCCCAGAGAGAAAAACATTCCTAGTATAATGATCTTACAGTCACCTGGAGTACTTGTTAAAACTATAGCATGGAATCCACACCCCAGTTTCTATTCATGTAGGTCTTAGGTGAAGCCCAAGAATTTGAATGTTTAGCAAGTTCCCAGGTGATACAGATGCTGCTGGCACAAGGATCAAACTCTGAGAACCACCACCCTACAAGTTAGTTAACTAATACTTGACAAATGCTTTCCCATATAAAAGACCTGCCCACAGCAACCCAGTCTCCCATGCTCACTATCTCCCTGGTGAGCTCTCTTATAAAGGATGGAAGCAAAGATAGGAAGTAAAGAAAGTTAAGAGTTCTCCTTGGACCCAGCATGGTGGTACACACCTGTAATCCTAGTACTTGGGAAGCTGAGACAGTAGGATTGCAAGTTCAAGACTAGCCGCAGCAACTTAGTGAGGCCTGCTGTAACTTAATGAGACCCTGTTTCAAAGTAAAAAGTAAAATTTGGCTAGGGGTGTAGCCCAAAGATAGAATACCCCTGCCTTCAGTTCCCAGTAATCCCCTACACACACACATACACATTCTCTCTGGGCCAGAAGATACAAATAGAATGATGATCTTTGATTTATAGTATAAGTAGGTAGGATCTATAATAAATGAAAACAGAATTTTAAACAATTTTTGTTGTGTTTTTAAAGTAATCAACATGACATCTTGATAGACATATACATAATTCAATGATTACTGCATTCAAGTCTATTGTCTCACATTTTATGTGGGGGGGAGGGGTCAGCAAGAGCACCTAAAATATACTCTCCTAGCAGATTTCCAGTAAACAGTACGCTATTATTAACCGAGCCCCCATGTTGTGCCTTAGAGCTCTAGACTTATTCACTGCACTCCCACTGCATGCAGTTTTGTTTTGAGTTTGAAGGTAATTCCATCTTTGCACAGATTTTCATTCAAATAACATAGATCCTGACTCATAGTTAAATTAAATGAATCATTTGAAAGATTGCTTTGGTGAGGAAAGGGTTAAAACTGGCTTACTTCACAACCGACTGATAGTCATGCCAAGACCAGCAAGTGTCTTTCAGAATCAGGGCAATTTTTCTCAGTTCAGGAATAAACTTTGGGAGTGAAATAGCTAATGAATCTATGACCCGATGTGAATCAGCATGGGAAAAACAAAGACATGGTCCACAGGATGCCATGCTTTGCAACATGAGTGTTTCTCTCCTTCCTCAGAAATGTCCTACTTGTCCTGTTTTCTTGGTCATTGTGATGTCCATTGGAGCTGAGTATCCGTAGCCTACCTGGCCTGTGGGTCTTCCATAGATAACCTAAAAAACTCCAACTCACAGTTCTTATGAGCTCAGGCTACTGAAGGTGAATACGTTTCCTGTTTTAAAAGCTTAATAATAGCCAGGAGTGGTGGCGCACGCTTGTAATCCCAGCATTCGGGAGGCTGAGACCGGAAGATCCAGGTTCGCGGCCAGCCTCAGCTACCTAGTGAGGCACTCTGCAACTTAGTGAGACTCGGTTTCAAATTAAAGAATAAAAAATAGGGCTGGGGGTATAGCTCGGAGGTAGAATGCCCCTGAGTTCAATCCCCAGTACCGAAAAATAAATAAATAAATAAATAAATAAATAAATAAATAAATAAATAAAAAGCTTAATAATGGGAGGAGCTATTTTATACTCTACAGCATGCTATGTGATCAGAATTTCTTTACAGATAAGTTCATTTTAAATCAAACGGTCCTTGTAAATGAGAGATTCTGTTTCCTTTTTGGGTACTTTTCTGCACTTGGGTTTCAAATGCTAGAAATAAGGACCCCTTCCATTCTGTCATCCACAAACTCTTTTCCTGGCCTTTCATGATCTATGGCAGTGGCCTATCACTTGCCACAGCTTAGAACATTTTTCAATTAGAATCAGAGCATTCAATTTATTTATCCTTGTTTCCAAGGCTGTGGCTGGTGGCATTGGCTTACTCTAGACTTTCTCTCCCTGTTCTCTGGGATCTGCTTCCAGCCCTGCATGCTTCCTTCTGGTTTCTCTCATCTCAAAGAAGACACTGGCTCTCATGGGAATAAGAGGAGACACTCCACCGCCACAGGGAAAGAAGGAAGGATCACCCCACAGCCAAATTGCTATCCTTGGTGGATTCAACCCAATTGCATATTTCTTTAAAATAGAACATCAAGTTGAAGATGCAGCAAATATTTTTTTCTACAGTTTCCAAACAAATATAGACTTTGTAAGCCCCCAAAATAAACCTTTGAGAATAAATCAGTAAATTATTCAATAGATATATTAGAAATAGATGGCAAAAAAAAAATCTTCTAATCTGGCAAAGACTGGAATGGGAGCAGAAATGAGAAATGAATCAAGAGTCATGGTCACCAATGGGCCCCTCACTTTAACCAAGATGATGATGTTAGACATCCTGGCCCAGGATGGTCACTAAGTTTCCAGAAGGAGAATTGGTATAATTGCATAAAAAATAAAATAAAATAAATCAACTTAGGCACAGGAACTAGCAAGTGTAGAAAAAAGTCAATGTCTTTTTTGTCAATGTCATTTCAAAGTGATTTTTTTTTTTTTTTGCAGTACTGGGGATGAAACTCAGTACCAGTGTACCTCGGATGTACCTCTGAGCTGCACTCCTAGTCCCTATTTTTTATTCTTTATTTTTGAAACAGGGTCTCACTAAGTTGCGGAGTTCCTCACTAAGTAGCTGAGGCTGGCCGTGAACCCAGATCCTCCAGTCTCGGACTCCCAAATGCTGGGATTACAAGCGTGCCCCATGTTATTGGGTTACTCTTATGAATGCCATAGGGGTAGATCTGCAGGTTATCTTCCTGTGATAGAAAACTAAAATTGGCATAGTAATCAACTCAGTCCAGAACAGAAGCAGAGTCTGGAACTTGTGACTGCCCATCCCCCTATTTAATGTCAAACCATCAACCTCCAAAGGTGGAAAAGTCCAGGCTGAGAAAGCATGTGTCAGTTTTATTTAAAATTTCATTAATTAAATGCTCCCTAAGGAGAAAATGGGACATAAGAGGGACTCCAGATGAAGGAGAATTCTTAGGTGAACAAAGAATTTGATTTAACGGAAGGTGATGGGGGGAGGTGGGGACACCCTAATGAGCATGATGTACTTACAAGATCACATCAAAGTCAATCACTAAACTGACCTTGAGAAGGAGGGAGGGGCGTGAAAATTGGGGGAGGGTTAAATAAAATTAAAAGAAAAAAATAATAAATGCTCCCTAAGTGAAAAGAAAACCCTTCTAATGACCCTCTGGCTCTTCTCTTGCTCACTTCTTCTATCTGTAGACCTTTTAGTCTTTCTTTCTAAAAAGAGATTGAAGCGAAGCAGTAAAACTGGAATGGCTTAACCTACACATAGGATGCTTTAAAGATTAAAAGGAGAACTTAAGGGAAAGCACTTAGCAGACACATAGCAGGTCCTCAATAAGGAATATCTCCATCTTCTCCTGTCAGCGGAGGGGAAGCACTACAGAATTGCTGGCCAAGTAGAGGCATCACATGTCCCCTGGCAGTTTCTCCCCCTTGCTGGAATCAAATTGATGAGAAAAGGACTCATATGTCATACATCAAATCCTTCTGTGACTCTTCTGGAGACTAAGTTGTATTTCTCCCATTCATAACTGCAGGATTTTTATCTAAGTAGTAGACAAAATAATCCTCCTCACTCCTGGTCAATTGAAGAGGAGTCTGCTAAATAACGAATGATGTCTGTGGTTCTATCAGATTCCTGGCATCAGATTAGAAGTCCTTTTGGGAAAAAAAAAAAAAAACTACAGACTTCAATAGAATTCCTTATTAGTCCATGTTCTTAGAAGGTGTAATAATATGCTCTTCGGGGAACTAGGTAGTCATTTGCTCAACCAACAATTAAAGAAGCACCACTCATTGCTGGTTATATAAGTGACTGATATCTTCCTGTCTGGATGGTCTTAGAGGCTACAAGAACAAAATGATTTTGCTGTAGATACATTCTCCATTTCAGAAAGAAGAGTTAAATGTTTGCCATATACACACGAAAAGTCATGTGCTGTCTTAAACGAGAATTCAGGCTTTGCATTTCAACATTGCTGAGTTCAGATTGCTTTATTAATTTTGTGGATTTAGGAAAGTTATTTAACTTTTCTGAGATGTATTTTTCTCATCTGTAAAATGGTAATGATAGCATCTTGCCTTATAGATTAAGCATGATAAATAATTATACATATAGTTATATATAACATAATAACTATATATGATTATATATGTATAGTTAAGTATAATATTCACATGAAACCATGTATATTATTTACTTAATACAGCACCTAATCCTGTAGGGAATGACCAATAAATTGTGGTCACTACTGGGTGGGTGTGTCCAAGCTACAGTCACTGGACCTACATGCTGGGCATTTTTGTTTTCCCTCTCTCTTTAGCCAACTAAACAATTAAACAATGTAACACTGAGCTCCTGAAAAATCCTAGAAATAATAACATTTTTAAAGCTTCCTACTACCATATTGTGAAGTCTGTGATTGTCACATGTCTAAGCATATCCAGCCAAAGCCCCTTGGAACTTCGGAAAGGGGCTCCATTGCCACAGAAGGCACTAGCAAATCTCTGTGGACCTGAGGAGCCTGTCTGGGTGCAGGGACTTCAGATTGTTTTTGGATCTTATTGTCACGTCAAAGGTGTTACAGTTAGTCAGCTGCAGGAAGCCGGAGACAGGCCTCCTAGTATTTGTTCTTGCTCAGAAATAGGCCATATCCTGGGTTTTTACAACTCTGAAGACTATATAGAATACTTTTGAAATATTCAGCATCTCCTATCAGAAAAAAAAAAAAAAGGCCATTCTTCAGCTAGAGAAACTCCTGCTACTTTAGCAATATGGGGGCTCACTCTGCTACCCTTTGACCCCAGGCAACCTCCACATGCCTTCTTTCTGATCACTAAAGTAAATTTATTCAAATTCCTAAGAAATTGTCTCTCCTCTGATATGGAACTAACTTCCAAAGTCCTTGAAACACTTACTATCTACTTTCCGGAAGTTTCTATCCACATAATTAGTCATCTCTTCACACCCTCTTCACAACACTCAAGGCATTAGGACTCTCAGTAGATTGCTGAGAGCTTGCAGGTCAGGAGTCAGAATATCACACTGAGCTTTGCCCGTGGCCACCTGAGCAGGGTTTTGATCCTGGGAGGTCACCTCTCACAGAGGCAGTAGGAGCTTTTGGGAAATGAGTGTAAGAGAAGCTGCCTATTGAGGAAACTCTGGACAAAAAACAGCAAATAATAAGGAGGGCGATAACAGAAGAGCCTCTGTCCCACACCGTGCCTCGATACAATAGGATTTATTTTTCACTTGATTTGCTTCTTTTTACTTATTAAGAAAAATACATAATTATTGTAGGGAAATATAGTAATACAGAGAAGCAAACTAGAAAATTAAGCACATATCAGAAATCCACCAATATCTATTATTAATCATTGAAATGAGTCCTTCTCCATTTTGTTTTTTGTTTGTTTTGTTCTTTGGATACTGGGGATCAAATTCAGGGGCATTCTACCACTGAGCTATACCCTTAGCCATTTTTAGTTTTTATTTTGAAACAGGGTCTTACTAAGTTTCTGAGGCTGGCCGTGGACCTGTGATCCTCCTGTCTCGGCCTCCCAAATACTGGGATTAGTCATGCATCACCATGTCCAGGTTCAATTTCTCACTTTTTATTTTTTAGGGGTATAGAGGATTGAACCCAGGGACATTCTACCCCCAGCCCTCTTTTCTTATTTATTTTGAAACAGGGTCTCACTACCTTGCTGAGGATAGCCTCTAACCTACAATCCTCGTCTCAGCCTCCCAAGTTCTGGAATTATAGGCATGCACCACCATGCCTGGCTTCCTCCTCATGTTTTAATGTATATATTAATTTTATAAAATTGGTGTTACAAGCTGGGAGTGGTGGCGCACTCTTGTAATCCCAGTACTTGGGAGGCTGAGACCGGAGGATCCAAGTTCACAGCCAGCCTCAGATATTTAGTGAAGCTCCCTGCAACTTAGTGAGACTCCGTTTCAAGATAAAGAATAAAAAATAGGACTGGGGGTGTAGCCCGAAGGTAGAATGCCCCTGAGTTCAATCCCCAGTACTGCAAAAAAAAAAAAAAAAAAAAAAAAAATGGTATTATGGTGGGCATACTAACTTTCAAGCTGACTTTCCTTAATGTATTATGAACATAAATATGTCTCTGCAAAACACGACTTAACTGACTGATAATCCATTTTATGAGTGTACCACAATTATTTACCCAAACCTGAAATGTCAATATTTAGATAGTTTCCAGATTTTCAATAAAATAGTTTGATGAATAACATTACAGGTAAATGTTTGTTCTTAGCCAATATTCTTTCCTTATCATACATTCCTAGATGTTATATTTGCTGGGTGAAAGACTAAGCACAAGTTTTTATTCATATGAATAGGGCTGTTATGAATATTCCTGTACTAGACTCCTGTTGAGCAGATGCAATGAGAGTGCACTCTCTGGATCTTATTTAAGACCCATTAATTTAAATGACAGTCTGCTCAGTTTTCCCAGGTCAGTCCCACTAATTTCTGCTGATTGGTGCACTCACCCTGTTAGTGACCCTTTTTTATTCTCAAAAGTGGCTTGGTTTAGGCGATGTATATTCATAATCATGAAGTAGACAGACGCACACCTTCAGGAGATAATGCAGAACTGTTCTCCAAAGTTGTTGCACCAACTCAGACCCCCTCCTCCAATCATGCATAAGTGATGCTGTTTACCTACAGTCTCTCTGACAATTGGTATTATCAAACTTACTTATTGTTAATCAACAAGATGGTTATACAGTGCTATTTTATTATAATCATGATTTAAGCCAGGCATGGTGGCACATGCCTGTAATCCCAGTACATGGGAAGCTGAAATAGAAGGATCCCAGGTTCAAGGGCAGCCTCAGAAAGTAATGAGGCACTCATCAACCTAGCAAGACCTTGTTTCAAAATAAAAATAAAATAGGGCTAGAGATGTAGCTCAGAGGTAGAATGCCCCTAGGTTCAATCCCCAGTACAATAAATAAATTAATTAATTAATTAACTAGCTTTACATTTCTGATTTCTGTTGATGCTTAGTATCATTTCATATTTTTGTGAGTCATATGTGTTTCCCCTACATAAAAGGAAAGCATAGGGTAAGTAATATGAGATTCAGGTTATCTCCCAGAGGAGGGAGGCAAGGGGATGAAATGCAGAGAACTTACAGTTATATGTCAGTTATCACCAATGTCTGAGCATTTGTTTTGGGTGCTACATTCTGAGGGTTTATCACAAGCTGATAAGCATGCAAGCAAACAAACAAATGCAGACTGTGTGTGTGTGTGTGTGTGTGTGTGTGTGTGTGTGTGTGTGTGTGTGTGTGATGAACCAAGATTTGATTAATTTACCTATGTGCACCAGAAATCCAATGATTTTCCAAGGAGGGGCAACGATATGAACCTTTGAGGTTATTTATTGACATCACCAGATCTGCTCTCATGAAAGATCAGAGACATGATTCATATTCTTACTAAAATGTAGACGTGTCAATTTCACCATGTTCTAAGTGGTTCTGTAGATCTGACATGTTGGCAGGGACCCCTATGTTGTGAACCTCTATGTTGGTGGAGCCTCTCTGTCCCTGGCCTGTGAGTGGCAAGGCATTGGTCGACTCCCCAGGCCCTTCTTTGCCCCAGGCCTGCCCACTTTGGGCTGCTGATGGGAGATGGGATATGAAGCAGGAGGGTAGAGCCATCTGGAATGCCTCTGCCACCATCGCCTTTGACGCCTATGTGAGGAGGACCACATGTTCTCCAGCTGTGTGCACGTTCCCTCCAGCCACGGCCCTCTCTTCAATAACATTTTCTCAAAATTTATTTCCACTGCTCCTCTAAAGACATCCACTTCTCCACCACTATCACCATGAATGGTAATAAATGATGTCTGGTTTCTGTTTAAGGGGTCACAAGAATTAGAAGTATAAATAAGAGTAGCTCCTCATCCCTTAAATACAGTTGTATTTCTTTATTTTTAAAAATCAGTTAAGCATGCCTAATTAGACCTCCATTTTTCAGTCATAGGAAATCGCATCTCACTGATATTTCAAAGCCCCCACCTCCTCTGTGCATGCACGGTGCTGGGGATTGAACCCAGGGGCATTCTACCTCCAAGCCTCACCCTCGGCCTATTTTTTTTTTTTTTTTTTTTTTTTTTTTGAAACAGGGTCATGCTATGTTGAGGAAGGCTTCACTAAGTTTCGGAGTCTGTCCTCAAACCTGCAATCCTCCTGTCTCAGCTTCCCTGGACTCACATTTGCTGGCTTCTAGTAGACTCTCCACAGAACAGCCACTGGGAGACTGTAAAAACACAAATCTGATTGTGTTACATCACCAATTAGCAAGAAATAAGATAATAACATTTAAAATCCATGTCAAAGTCTGCAAAGCCTACAAGTTTTCCATCCTATTCCCTGTCACTCTTCTCTAGAGTGCTTAACACAACCACATTTATTTTGTTTTGTTTTCAAAGTCCTTTAAGCTCTTTTTTTACCTGAGGATTAGTCTCCCTTCCAGCCTGAAATATTCCTTTTTTTTTTTTTATTGGTGCATTGTAATCATACATCTTTGTTAGGTACAAGCTGGTAGAGGCATACATGCACACATTTCTCATTTAATCCTTCCCCAATTCCTGCCTCACTCCCTCGCCCTCCCTCCTTCTCAAGTTCAGTTCAGTGATTGATTTTGATATGATAGTGAAAGTACATCATATGAATTAGGGTGTCCCCCCATCCGCATCCATCACCTTCAGTTAAGTCAACTTCTTTGCTCATCTAAGATTTCTCCTTCTTCGTCTGGAGTTCCTTTTATATCCCACTGTCTCCCTAGCTTCCACATATTAGGGAGAGCATCCCATTTTTTACTTTTTGTGACCAACTAATCTCACTTAACATAATGTTTTCCAGTTCCATCCATTTCCCTGCAAATGACACGATTTTGTTGCTAACTACCTCTTGTTTATGCCTCATGTCTTACTCAAATCTTACTTCCTCACAGAAGTCTTCCATTGACTTCCTAACACTGAGTGACTCTGTCCTTCTTAGCATTATTATAATTTATCACTATCTATATGTTGTTTTTTTTTTTTTTTTTTGCGGTACTAGGGATTGAACCCAGGGGCATTCTACCTCCGAGCTACATCCCCAGCCCTATTTTTTATTCTTTATTTTGAAACCGAGTCTCACTAAGTTGCGGAGTGCCTCACTAGGTAGCTGAGGCTGGCCACGAACCCGGATCCTCCGGTCTCAGCCTCCCTATATGTTGTTTTGATTATTTATTCAATGTATGTTTCCCCACTGACCACATAAAATCTCTGCCTAATAAATAGTAGACACTCAAAAAATTGATGGCTGGGTGTGGTGGCTCCCTTGGGAGGCCAAGACAGGAGGATTCCAGGTTCAAGGACAGCCTTAACAAATAGTGAGACTCTTATCCACATAGAGAGACTCTGTTTCAAAATAAAAATAAAATAAGGCTGGGGCTATAGCTCAGAGGTAGAATGCCCCTGGGTTTAATCCCCAGTACTACACAACATTTTTTTGATGAGTGAAGAAAGATATGAAACATTGCATGGTTTAATTTCTATTTAGGTACATACACACACACACACACACACACACACACACACACACACACACGTCACAGTGGATTATTGAGCAGCCCTACACTTGCCCAATTCTCATCTCAGACACTAGGTAACTAGAGACCCAGCCATTGCTACAACATTTCTGTTTCCTATTATTGTTGACGGCCATACTTGAAAGCAATTCAATCCATGTGTAAAGATTCCATAAGACGGCCTGTCATGTGGCAAAGGCAAAAATGCTTTGCTTCTCTGCTTGGTGTGTGTGTGTGTGTGTGTTTCTTTTAATATATCCTATATGTAGCACTTGTTTGATGCTCTGTAAATATGAAAAATATGTTTTCAAGCAACCTCCATAACCCCTCTCCACCATCATCCCCACCTTGGATTCACACCAGTTTAGAACTGGAAAGGAGAGTCACCATCCTCTAAACTTTATAGACAACAGAACTAATCCACAGCAAAATTAAACGATTTGCCTGAAGATGCTCAGCTATGATCACACAAGTGTGGAGGACTAGAGTGTACTGTGAGCTTGTGAAAACTTGGTCCTAATAACTGGCTCCCAATTTTCCTAGCTAAAAAGAGAAGCAGAAAACATTCTAAACCTGAGTATTCTAATATTTTCAAAAAATTTAACTTAATTATTACTTTCAAGCTAAAGAAAGCAAGAAAATAAAATAAAAAATATCTTTTAAATCAAATCATTCTGCATAAGTCAAAATTATCTGGACTGGACTACAATGCTGCAGTGAAATTACTAAGGCATTTATTTAGAATGTTATCTTCTCTTTAACATGAACAATTCTAGGGTCAGGGTCAGAGATTTTTTTTTTTTTTTATGTTCCTAATTCATATTATCAGCTTCAAAGCATGTTCTGAATTCCTATGAATTCCTACCATGCAGAGGAGAGTTTACTGGGCCATTCAAGAACCTGGAAGGATTAAGGAACTGGAACAAGACTTAAGGAACTGATGCCCTGCTATGATGATAGAAACCTGCACCCAAATCTACCATGGTATCAGCACAATTTAAAAAAAATAAACTTGCATAAAGATAAGGCTAATGATAGTCTCTGAATTTATTGCTAGAAACAAAAATATTTTCTCATCACATGTCCTTAGTTTCCAGATCCCAGTGACTCTGTTGTGGGCTAGGCATTTGCCTAAACTTTCCTCATCTCTAATAACCTTGTTGTACACTGGCACATCTGAACTTTATGTCTACTACTGGACATCAATCCTATTTATTTTAAGCACATTCCTTTTTCCTCACAGGAATCTATTATAATATGGCATTTTAAAGTTCCTGCTAAATTAAAGTTCAAAATTAAAATTTTATGAGATCCTTACTCTACTGGTTCAGTTATCCTACTTTTATGGAACTTTGTGTATATTATATACTATCTGGTATATATAAGTTACAAGTTGATGAAGATACAGTATCTGATTTTTTTTTTTTTTTTTGTGTGTGTGTGTGTGTGTGTGTGTGTGTGTGTGTGTGTGTGTGTGATACTGGGGATTGAACTCAGGGGCATTCTACCTCCGAGCTATAGAGCTATACTCCCAGCCCTATTTTTTATTCTTTATTTTGAAACAGGGTCTCACTAAGTTGCGGAGTGCCTCACTAGGTAGCTGAGGCTGGTCGCAAACCTGGATCCTCCAGTCTCAGCCTCCCAAATGCTGGGGTTACAGGCATGTGCCATCACGCCCAGCTTGATTTTAAGAAGCATATACTGTAGTGGGAGAGAAAGAAACTCTATAACCTCTGTTTGTTTTTTTTTAAACTCAGATAACACATATGGGGTATGGGAACACAGAAAAATATTATTAAATTAGGCTGGGGAAAAGATGAAGGAAGATTCTAGGAAGGCATAATAATTAAGATTTTTTAAAAAGAAGAAGAACCAACTTGTACAACTATCCTGTTAGAGCATTCTGCATGACCTAGTATTAGAGAATGTTCAGTGTGTAACTGACCATAAAACACAAGAAGTCTAATCCTCTCATTTTAAGAATAAAGAAATAATACTTGTCAAACAAAATGGTCTGTAGGGTCGGATTAACTGGCCAGTACAGAGCAGATGCTTTAATGTTTATTCCCTCTAGTATTGGCTACATGATTTATAGGGCAATGCAAAATGAAACATAGGATCTTTCATTAAAAATTTTTAAGAATATAAAGACAACCAGGCATGGTGGTTCACACTTGTAATCCTAGTACGTGGGAGACTGAGACAGGAGGATCACAGGTTCAGGAATAGCCTCAACAACTCAGGCCCTCCTCAACTTGGTGAGATCCCGTTTCAAAATAAAAATAATAAAGCAGGACTGGGATTGTAGCTCAGAGACAGAATGCCCCTGGGTTCCATTCTCAGTACCACCAAAAAAAAAAAAAAAATTAAAGACAGCCACAACAGAGTATTAAACCAAGCATGGGCCCTTCTGAGCACAAAGCTTATACAAGTAAGACAGTCCTGCTTCCCTTTATCTAAGTCCCTTAGAGTTGACTAGAAGCAAAATCTAAAGAACTCAGCTCTCCTCATGCCCTGTGCTGTCCAGATTTGGAATGAAAAACCTAACAATGATTCTCAATGCCCATATCATGTACACAAGCTAGTGTTTCTGAATTTTTTATACGTACGATTTTCTAATTGCATTAGGAAACATGCAAAATTGCATTGAGCCAGTTGTTCAAAGAACTGTTACCTATGCTTTTATACAATGGAGTGGGTCATGAAGTCTGCTTTTCTCTTTTTCATTTACCTGTATTTATAAAAACCCAATAAGTTATAATGTAATTTTTGTATAAATAATTTCAACAAGATAAAAGTTCTATGTGCCTGTCAATGAATAAAGACCATGTGGTATATACATACAGTAGAATTTTACTCAGGCATAAAGAAGAACAAAACTTGCTGGAAAATGGATGGAACTAGAAAATATTAAGCAAAGTGAGATCAGCAAAACTCAGAAAGTCAGGGATTGTGCTTTTTCTCTCATATGTGGAAGAAATGCTAGAGAGAAAATAGGAAGCAAAAGGGACTTCCGTTAAGTGAGGAGAGAGACCAGTAGAACAGCAGAAGAGGGTTGGAGGAAGGAGGTGAGTTGGGGAAAAAATGAGGCTTAAGGAAGGAAGGGAAAAATTCAAATCATATTATGTTTATATATGAAGGTATCACCCCCAATCTCAATCACATGTACAGGGAGGGAGGAGAAGGGAGCAGGGTGATATTGTGGAGGGAGATACACCAAGTGAATTGTGCATATATGAATGTATCGTTTTGAATTTCACTGTGCTATATAATCACAATGCACCAGTAAAACATAAATAAATACATACATAAATAATCCATTCACCTATTTTTTTATTTGAGGGCCTGTGAGTATCTCATACTTATTCACATATTAGTTAATTTTTTGCCTGTGTTTATTTGAGTAATAAATATTAATCAATGTGTCCCAAAATTCTAGAACAAGGCTGGTTCACAATAGGTATTTAAGTAGTGGGTGAGTGACAGATGACAGAATGAGTGAATGGCTACATAATAAATTGTAATGGAATATTATTCAGGTCATAATAAGGAATGGAGCTGTGATACATGTTTTATAACATGGATGAGCTGTGAAAACAGTATGCTGAATGAAAGAAGTCAGGCACAAGAGATCTTGTATTGTATGATTCCATTTACATAAAATGTCCAGAATAAGCTGGGCATGGTGGCACATGCCTATAGTCCCAGTACTTGGGAGGCTGAGACAGGAAGATCACAGGTCTAAAGACAGCCTCAGCAACTTAGCCAGGTTCTCAGCAACTTAGCAAGACCCTGTTTTCAAATAAAAAAGTAAAATAGGGCTGGGATAGGGTTGTAGCTTGGAGGTAGAATGCCCCTGGGTTGAATACCCAGCAACATACACATACACAAACACACACACACACACACAAACACACACACACACACACACACACACACACACACACACATCCAGAATAGACAAATCCATGGAGACAAAAGTAGATGAGTGGTTCTCACGGGTTGGGAAGAGGGAGGAATGAGGAGTGACTGCTAATGATATGGGTTTGTTTGTGTGTTTGTAGAGTGATGAAAATGTTTTGGAATAAGATAGTGGTGATACACAAATTTGTGAAAATACTGAAAACCATTGAATCATACATTTTTAAAAAGGTGGAAAAAAATAAATCATATCTCAAAATTTTAATGTAAAACAATAAATTGAGATTGAGAAGTTTAAGTAACTTGCTAAAAATCACAAGTTAATCACTGGTTAAATTTAAGTCTGAGCTTAACTTCAAAACTTTGGGCCCCTGGCTTTCATTTTTTCCAGTCTATCAAGCGATGGCCAAGAAATTTGCAGAGTAGCACCAGCTCTAGGCTCCAAAGAGGATTATATACAAGAAACCACTTGGACCAAAGTGTAGACCCAGTGGTAGCTGCACACCCACTCCTGAAGCTCTGATATCAACAGAAGAAAGGGTGGGAGCCAGAACCATCCAGGAGGCTCTTCATTTTCTCTATTCTAGACACCACTGAGTAACCCTTGGTCCTCAGGTATTGCTTGAGAACCCAAAATAACCAGCACCCACCCCTTGTACCTTTGAAATGCTACATGAGACCTTAGAATACTCATTTCCTGTTTTCTTGAGTCTATTTTATTTCTAGGCTACCATAGAACAAGATGACTCATAACCTCTTGTGAAATGCTTGGTATTTGTCCTTCAGGGAAAACATTAATTTGACTAATTGTAAAACACCAGTCATCACTTGTCTGTACTTGTGGATAATATGTGAACAGTTCCTGAAGTTTCTTTTATTTTTCACAGGTATTCATTTGCTACAGTAGAGTGGGGCTTCAAGTGTCACATGTTCTCTCTTAAAGATATGGAAGTGACCATGGCACTTAAACCTTCATCTTCTAATTCCTGGTTTCTTAGCCTCTTTTCTTCCCTTCCACTGGAATCAAGCAGTCTTTCTTTCACTTAACTGTTTTGCCCAGAGGTTGGAGTGGAGAACTGAGGGAATTGATGATGGGGACACATATTTTTTGTCCTTCCAAGACGGGTCAAAGGTTAAGGTCCAGTTCCCAAAGGATGCATCATGAATCATGGTTAAAATGGCAATCTGATGCTGGAGAAAGAAAGGCAGAGCAGAAGTATAAAATTAATAAGTAATATCAGGTAGCACTGAGGAAACTAAAGATTTCATTTTAAATGTGCATAGGGGATGCTATTCAATCTCTTGGCACAGAGAGAAAGCGGAAGCATGGCTTTATGCTCATAGTATATGTGGCCAAAGCTCTAATTTTGGAATCAGTAACTATCCCTTGGCTGCATGTGCTCTTTTGAAAGTGGAGTATAGGAGAACAGAGAGAACAAAAGGGCTACCTTTATGCTGTGAAGCAAAGAAAACAGGCAACTAACCAGAACCTATGTGGTTCTTCAAACTTTTGGTCTGTGGGAGTGCCTCTGCCTCAGTGACCAATATGGAATGGAATGGAAGGTTTTGACTAATGGTCCTCTGCAGTCCCCGGGTTGGTACTGCTCTGCCAAACTCTTGGATTCCTGTAAGCTCCAGTCTGGTTGAGCCCTGTAGGAATCACTCCCTCCCTTTCAGGTACAGAACTCCAGGGATAACTCAGTGATGGCCTACCCCACCTGCTAGTCATCCTTGGAATTTGAGCTGAGAGAACACATCAAATCCTGGTACAGGTATTTGAATCAATTTTCAGTGAACTCAAGATAACTGAATGGCACACTATCTCACTGACAAGCAATCCATGGCTATAGTATGAGTGGTAGGAAGTCATGGGCTTTAAAATCAAACTCCAGTTCCTATACTCACTTACTACACTCAGAAAAAAAAATCTGAAAGCATTTATCTATTGAGCCTTAGTTCCCTCATCTATAAAAAATAGAACTATCTCTTTTTTTTATCTTTTCTTTTATTTCCTTTTTTTTTTTCCTTTGCAGTGCTGGGAATGGAGCCAAGGGCTCCATACATGCTAAGCAAGTGTTCTACCACTGAGATGCACCCTTGACCCCAACAAGTGTTGCTTTAAAAGAAAGTGAGACATATAGAACTAGAAAAATTATGCTTCTTACTAAGTGCTGTGTGCATTTTATGTTCCTATCATTTGGAACCTCATATGATGTATTATTACAATGCACCAATAAGAGTACACTAAAAATAAGATAACATTTTTCTTTCTTTTTTTTTTTGCTGTACTGGGGATTGGACTCAGAGGCATTCTACCTCCGAGCTACACCCCCAGCCCTATTTTTTATTCTTTATTTTGAAACAGGGTCTCACTAAGTTCCGGAGTGCCTCACTAGATAGCTGAGGCTGGCCGAGAACCCGGATCCTCTGGTCTTAGTCTCCCGAATGCTGGGATTACAAGCATGCGCCACCACGCCCTCAACATTTTTCTAAAGAAAGTTCTATTTCTGAATTTTTTTACTTTATTGTGAAAAATTTCATCTATGTAGAAAAGTATATTAAATACATACTGATTTTTACTTACAAATTTTTAAAAAATAAATAGTTGTGTAACCATCTGATTATGTTAGCTACTAACTTTAACTAACAATTTTATTTTATTGGAAGTTTTTGATTTGTAATAAAGTTGAGAATATTGTTCTATTAAAAAAAAAAAAAAGTGAGGAAGCCAGGCATGGTGGCGCACACAAGTAATCCCAGTACTTGAGAGGCTGAGACAGAAAGATTGCAGGTTCAAGTCCAGTGTGCAGTAACTTAGTGTGACCCTGTTTCAACATAAAAAATAAAAATAGGGCTGGGGTATAGCCCAGAAATAGAGCACCCCTGGTTCTATCCCCAGTACCACAAAAAAGAAAAAAAAAAAAGAAGGAAGGAAAGAAGAGAAAGAGGGAGGGAAGGAGGGGGAAAGGAAGGAAAATTTTCAATTTACAAATATTTATTAGCAAATTTTAGTTCTCTTCATTCTTTTTCTAAAGCTGATGACTTCAGGTCAAGCAGTATCTTGAGGGAGAGATTCCTAGGGATCAATCCCAGACCAAATTCATATAATCAGTAGAGGATTTTGACTTGCTCTTTACCTGTCCTCTGTCTATTCCACTTTCTAATCTTTTGTTTGTTGCCATATCTCCAAAGAGCCCTTTCACATTTTTTTTTCTGATTTCCCTTTTCTATAAAATTTAATACCACAACCAGGCATGGTGGTGCATGCTTGTAATCCCAGTACTTGAGAGGCTGTGACAGAAGGATCCAGGTTTGCGGCCAAGCTCAGCTACTTAGTGAGGCCCTCCACAATTTAGTGAGACCCTGTTTCAAAATAAAGAATAAAAAAATTTTAACATCATAATTATATTATTATGTCTATTAATTAATGTACTATATGTATAAAAGAATGAAAATGCCGGGCGTGGTGGCGCACGCTTGTAATCCCAGCATTTGGGAGGCTGAGACCAGAGGATCCGGGTTCGCGGCCAGCCTCAGCTACCTAGAGAGGCCCTTCGCAACTTAGTGAGACCTGGTTTCAAAATAAAGAATAAAAAAAATAGGGCTGGGGGTATAGCTCGAAGGTAGAACGCCCCTGAGTTCAATCCCCAGTACCGCAAAAAAAAAAAAAAAAAAAAGAATGAAAATAATCACCACCCTCAAAGAATCAGTCCTCACACTTGTAGGGTGATACTGTCCCCATCAAGAACTCATGGTCTATGCTGTAAAACTGTTAGAAGAATTTGAGATTTTTTTCCCTGTGAAAGAAAACATTGGCTTACATTTCAGAACAGACTCTTGCTGTCATTCATCCTCTCACAATTATTAGAAATAGAAAAGAGTTGGCCAAGTTTTAACAACTTTAAAAAAAATTTCCTATGTTAAGCTCAGATCAACCTATCAAAAATGAAGAAGCCTGGGATGTGAGGAACTGAATGACTCCAGGGCTCAACCTACCCAATGTAGTAGTATTTCCTACTCAGAGCACATCATGACATGCTATCTGGAGCACACATGTGCAGACAATAAGGCTAAACCCTCCAAAACGAGTTCCACATCCACTGACTAACTCGTTTCTATTCTACTCTATTTGGATGTCTGGATTTTGTCTGATTAAATTTCTAGCCCTTCTTAAAATTACAACTAGTGAGCTGGGAGTATAGCTTAGTAAGACAACACTTGCATAGCAATATCCCCAGCACTGACCAAAAAATAATAATACAATAGCGCCACTTTCTTTGTAGTGCATACAATTGAAATATTTATGGGAGAACATTACGAAACTACAGTTAATTTGAATTTTTAAATAATAATGATGACAAGTAGTACAAATTAATTTGCACAGAGTAGTTCATATTTCTTGTTACTACTTTGAGAAAAACCTCAAACTTATATAATAAATTTTATCAAGAAAGGAAATGTTAGTATAAATAATAGAACGATACTAATATTTGGCAAAATTAAAAATTACCAATGTAAAAATGATAATAAGAGCACACTACCCAGTAGTGACAAGGATGTGGAAGTTCTATAAACTTCTGGTAAGAATTTAAAATGCTACAGCCACTTTGAGAAACAGTTTAGCATTTCCTTCGGACGTTAAATATTCACAGTACCATGTTGCTCAGCAAACCTACTCCAAATTATTGGTATTTGGCCAAGAAAAATAAAACATAAGTCTACAAAAGTCTGGTACAAAAATGTTTAGAGTGGCTTTATTGTGATAATCAAGAGCAAGTTGTGAGATAACCATAATATGTAATATCACTCGACCAAAAAAACAACCAATGACTGATGAAGCAACAACATGGATGAATCTCAAAAACAATCTGCTTAATGAGAGAAGCCAGACACAAAAGAGAACATACTGTCTGTGTCCATTTTTATGGAACTCCAGTCACGACAAATCTAATCCTAATGACAGAAAACAGGCTAGCGGTTCCTGGGCCAGGGATGTGAGGAGGGGTTCACCAGGAGGACACCAGGGGACGTTTTGGGGTAGTAGGAGTGACTCGTATCTGGACTGTAGTGGGAGCTAAAGATGTATATCTTTTGCAAGAGTTATTGAGTGTGTACTTAAAAATGGATCCAAATGTTGATGATGCAGCAATGAATGTCACTTATTGTGAAAATCCACAGGTAGTATTTATTGGACCATCTTGTAGCACAAGCCCCAGGACAATTTTTAACATTGATTTTAATTTATTGAGGTGTAATTTATACAGATGCTTCCTGACTCATGGCAGGGTTACATCCTGAGAAACCCATCATAAATTGAAAGTATTCTCAGTAGAAAATACCTGTGATACACCTAGCCTACCTTAACCATGTTCAGAATACTTACATTAACCTACAGTTGGACGAAATCTAATTTGTAATAAAGTGTAGTACCTCATGTACTTTACTAAATGTAGTGCTAAAAGTGATACATGGAATGCTTGTATGGGTACAATTTTGTGCCATCTTAAAGTTGAAAAGTCATAAGTTGAAACAAAAGTTAGGGGCTGTCTGTGTCATAAAATTCTCCCATTGCATTTATCATTTTATGATTTTTGATGAATGTATATAGTTATGTAGCCATCACCACAATCTAATTTAGAACACATTTAGCAACCTCAAGCAGTCATGGAACCACTCTCTATTGTTTCAGCTTTGCTAGAAATGTCATAGGAAAATGAAATTTTATATAATACAAACCATGATCTTTAACTGGCTTCTTTCTTGTATTAATTAATCTCTCTCCTCTCTCTCTCTCTCTCTCTCTCTCTCTCTCTCTCTCTCTCTCTCCCTCTCTCTTTCTCTCTCTCTGTCTCTCTCTTCTCTTTTGAATGTGTATGTGTGTATATGTGTATGTGTGTGTGTTGGTTTTTGTGGGGATTGAGTCCAGGGGTATTCTACCTGTGAAATACACCCCCAGTCCAGTCCTATTTTATTTTTTATTTGGGAACAGAATTTCACTAAGTTGCTGAGAGCCTCACTAAATTGCTGTGGCTGGATTCAAACCCGGGATCTTCCTGTCTCAGCCTCCCAACTGTCCTTTTTGAATTCTTAAGATGAAGAAACTCAAGACCAGGGTGCTTGTAGGAAGCATCTTAGGTCACTTGCTAGTAGCAGATTCAAGAAAGAGTACACATTTGCTGATTCTCAGTCTCAGACTTTGCCATAATACCATGCTATTGTCAGGACACGGTGAGCCAGGTAGAAAAGACCGTGTTAGGGCATCAGAGCTGCAGTCAGCCTTAGTGATGGAGTCTGGGCAACTAATTCCACTTCTCTGGAGCTGAGTTCTCTGTACATAAAATGAGGAAGATAATAATATCTAAGGCACAACTCTGTTGTGAGGAATAAGTTAAATGTAGGCATAACACAGAGCTAGGCAGACATTGAGAACTTAACAATAGTTACTAGTGGCTGGAAAAATCACTTAGTCCAGACAAAGGACATAAAGAGGGAATGTAGTACATGTTGGTAATTGAAGATTAGCATTTGCTAGACTTTGTGGTACAGGCCTGTAATCCCAGTACTTGGGATACTGAGACAGTAGGATCACAGGTATAAGGCCAGCCTCAGCAACTTAGCGAGACTGTCAGCAACTTAGCAAGATCCTGTTCCAAAATAAAAAGAGCTGTGGGTGTAGCTCACAGGTAGAATTCCCCTGGGTTCAATCCCTACACCAAATACGATAATAATAATAATAATAATAATAATAATAATAATAATAATAATAATAATGGCTTAAACATCAACTCACTTAAATTTTAAAAAGAAAAAAAAAAAGAATCCCACAGATAAAAGACAATTCCATCTGTATGGGGAATAATTTACTGAGTTGTAGTTAACTGAACATTGCTTTATTTCACAGGTAAGGAAAAGTACATTTTAGTTTTTAAATTTTAATTTATATATATACATATAGTGTGTGTGTGTGTGTGTGTGTGTGTGTGTGTGTGTGTGTGTTGCCCAATTTTATGCCTACCTCAATAGTTCTCAGTGCTGGATACACATTAGAGTCATTTGAGGAGTGTTAAAAATTACCAATGCCTGGGCTGCAGCCCAAAAATTCTGATTTCATTGGCCCAAAGAGGTGCCTGGTCAAGGGGGAGTTTAAAGTTTCCCTTGGCAATATTAATGTATAACCATTGTCAAGAACTCAGGGCTGAATAAAATTTGATTTCTCCCTCTAGGTTTTAAGGAATGGACTCACAATTGTAGTCTAAACTCTTTACAGTATACCTCTTATGATATCTTAGGAAGTGGCAAACCACAGAGCCTGCCTGTCCCCACCGAAGTGTTTCATCCACTGATGATCTTTTCTTATTTTTCTAGAAGTATTTGGTAGTTATGCTATTAAGCCTGAGGGCTTCATATGAACATTATTGGCTGTGTCTGCTTCGAAGGAGGTTGTCCTCCATCTCTACAGCTAATGCTGCCTTTTTTCAGCACTCAGAACTGAATGTTTAAACACAGTCTTAAAGAATATGTGCACTTCTCAAGAGTTATAACTTCAAGAAGACAAGTCTGATCTGCCTGAAGTTTTGCTCTGATTTAAAAGCTCTAAAGACTCATGAAGTCTGAACAAGTCTCCTACCCTCTTTGGTCTTCAAACATTTAATTTGTAAAAATGAATGGAGTTTACATTATAAACTCTAAGGTATTTTCCAGTTACTATGATGTTGTAATTCTGATGACTAATCTAATAATGAGCAAATTCTCTATTTAAGGTCCTGTGGTCATCTCTACCACTAGTTATAAAAGACTTCTAAATGAGGGTTTAAATCTCTGTTAAAATCATTGGTACATACGCACACATGATATATTTGGTCTTTAAGCAGTATATTTAAATTACATTGCCCCAAAATGCAATGGCTCAGTTCATATTTTCCAGAAAAAAACTAACAGCTGTAATTAAGGAATAATTACATTAATGAATTATTATTATTATTATTTACAGAAAAGATATTGACAGGGTCCTGTGCATTGATTTATTAATTGACCAATTATAGTATATAGTATTGCAAAATTGCCATTAAATTTTTACCTGGTGAAAAGATTAGTAGCCTTCATGTGATGCTGTGGCTTCTTGGGAAAATTGCTAATAAATACTCAAACTAGAAGTGCCAAAAGAAAGCTCTTGCTATGGAATTAAAGGAGAGTTTGTTTTAAGAAAGGAAAACAACTCTAAATAGTAAAATAAATATTTTCCTCTGCCTGTGGGTGACCTTGTGCTCAACCTCTTCCCTTATGAGAATGCCGTCTCTAAGCCTGTGGTTTTGTGGCATGTCAGTAATTCTGGAGAGTCCATCCACAGTTCAGCGCACTAACCTGATTTTTCTCCCACAGACACCCACATATTTACTAAGCTCCCCACTTCTTTTCTGTGTGTGTACATATGTGTGTGTGTATATGTGTGTGTTACTAGGGATTGAACTCGGGAGCATTCTACCTCTGAACTACCACCCCCAGTCCTTTTTAAAAATTTTCTATTTTGGAACAGGGTCTCACTAGATTGCTAAGCATCTTGCTAAGTTGCTGAAGCTGGTCTCAAACCTGTGATCCTCCTATTTCAGCCTCCCAAGTACTGGGATTACATGTGTGTACCACCACAACTGGTGGTTTCCCATTTCTTAAGATACATTCTTTTTCTTTAATCTAACTTATCGGGTCATTGTCTCTGAAATATTTTTTTGCTTTTTTTTTTTTTTTTTTTTTGTGGTACTGGGGATTGAACTCAGGGGCATTCTACCTCCGAGCTATACCACCCCCAGCCCTATTTTTTATTCTTTATTTTGAAACCGAGTCTCACTAAGTTGCGGAGTGCCTCACTAGGTAGCTGAGGCTGGCCGCGAACCCGGATCCTCCAGTCTCAGCCTCCCGAATGCTGGGATTACAAGCGTGCGCCACCACGCCCGGCTGAAATATTTTTAATAAGGTTTCCTTTCCTCATTTCTAAGGCATGTCCTGGTAGATCTACCAGTCATATAGAAGCCCTGATTTCTGGTGGTGATAGAGTTGGAAGAAATGTGGGTGAATGGAATAATTTGTTTGAAGTAAAAGTCACTTCAAATTAAGTTTATTGGTCTAGTCACTTATAGAGGTTTGAAGACAATCATCATGATATAACCAAGAAGTATATGCAAACTCAGGAGGTTAGACACTCAAAAATATAATATATTATTGCCAGGCTCAGTGTCACAGGCCTGTAATTCTAGCACTCAGAGCCTGAGACAGGAGGATGGCAGGTTCAAAGCCAGCCTCAGCAACTTAAGGAGACCCTATTTCAAAATAAAAAGTAAAAAGTGTTGGGGGCATTTCTTGGAGGTAGAACATGTCCTTAGGTGCAACCCCAGTACCTAATAAAAATAATAACAATAAATTATAACATTTTAGTTACGCAAAATTAATAAGTTCTAAATTTTGTGCCTGTAGTTAACAATATAATATTGTGCACTTAAAATTTTGTTAATAAGATAAAAATTAAAATAAGGCAGAATTCAGTGCAGCATATCACTGCTGCGAATCCCAAGGAAGCCCCAGTAGGAGGTCACTGTGACACTGCCATAGAGCTATCTGAAAGGAGCTGGACACTACAAAGCCAAATGAAAGCTTCGTCAAACAGAGGCCATAGACACTACCAAAACCAGAGAGTGTCTGAAACAGGAGATATGTAGTCCAGGAAAGGGCCTATCTGGGGCCATACTATTATATGTATTCTCATGTATCCTTCTGAAACCAGGTTTATTCTTCAGAACTACCTGAGTCAACTCAGACTACCATGACAACATACTACAGACTGAGTGGCTTAATGATCAGAAATGTATTCCTTACAGTTGTATAAATGGAAAGGCCCAGATCAGGGAGCCAGCATGCTCAGTGCCCAGCTTGTGGACAGTCTCAATCACTGCATGCTCACATGACTTCCCTCTGTGCATGTACATGGAGAGAGCTATCTCTCCTCTTCTTATAAGACCACCAATCCTATCAGATCAGGACTCCACTCTTATGACTTCATTTAATATTAATTATCTCCTAAAAGCCCTAGCTCCAAATACACTCACATTCGAGGTTAGGACTTCAACATATGACGCTGGGGCACGTTCAGTGCATACTGATGATGCAGCGACCCACAGAATATCCGTGATCCGTTGGCAATAATCTTAAATGCAGAAATCAGCTTTCCTTTTCAAGGCAACACATGTTTAAAGCATATTTTACAAACCCTTCATTTTTTTAAAACACATCCTTTCCATCCAAAATTAATTTTACAAAGATATCCAGTGTGTAATATAAAAATATCAGGGGGTTAGCTTGGACAACATGTTCAACCTGCATGAGAATGGACAGTCGCACGTGCACCAAGCCAGCTCTGTGATCTGTCACAGAGACCTCGAGGAGCTCTCTTCCTGGGTGAATGGCTCAAAGACACACCCCAGGGAACCCCCAATGGAAACATCTTTGCTATCAAAAAAGAGAATCTGTGAGAGCAGCTTACCTCCTGGTTACCACAGAACAGAGTGGCGTCAAACATGGCTCTAAGTGCAGGATGAGACTCAGCCAGAGGGTGTCTCATCCTGAGTCATCGGGGTATTTCTCAGGGGGATAGGCAACTGGTCTTGCCAGTTAAAGCCATCTTAAGAATGTGCTCCCTTTAGCATTTTACTGATAAAATCAAAGTACCTGAAAAACTGGAAACCTGATTAAGGAACTTTTCAAGACCTAGTATTTGTTTGCATGAAACAGGATGTGGTCATTACTGCAGGAAAGTCTAAATCTCTTCATCAAGTCATACAGAAAATGCACTGGCCTAGGGGCAGGAAAACTTGGATCCAATCCATATTTTTCCACCACTTACCCTGGCTGGAGAAGTACACCAGTTTCCTCATCAGTATATGAAAGCTAGAATCAGGCCAGTGAAACAGTGAGTCTCAAATTTCTATGTATCTAGAAATCAGTTGGGCAGTACTTTTAAAATATAGGTTTTCTGACCTGTAGCTCACTTTCAAAATGTTCTGATTCAGTTGTTCTGCGGCAAGATCCAGGAATTTTCATCATTTATGACATCCTGTTGACTGTGATACAGATGGCCAAGAGATTCACACACATGTACACACATGTGCACACACATATACACACATACACACTTTGAGAAACACTGAACTAGATAATCTTTCTTTTCAGATCTTATATGATTTTATGCTTTTAAGGTTCATCCAAGCAAAACGTGATACTAGGCCTACATGTCCAACCTATCTGCCGCAGAGTTTTAAAAGCAAACATCATTGGCTCATACCAAACCTACTGGATGCTGCCCATGAGATAACATCCAGGAAGGAGAGGAAATAATGATTCCGGAGCCATGTTCATTTTTTCAATCTTCATTCTGTGTAGGATAGTAACTTTCCACCTTCAGTTTGTATGTTCAAAAACTACTTTAAGAGGAGAAAATATTGGTGGGCATATTCTATCAGAAATTTTTGCTTTTTCTTCTAATCCTTCTATCAACATTATCTCTATGAAGTCTCAGGACCTAAATTCCAATATTCAGACTTAAAACAAACAAACAAAAAACAAGGGCTTCTCTGCTCTCTCTTATCTCCAATTTCGTTTCCAAGGCTGTTACTGTGTTTTAGGCAAGAAAAAAAATTAAAAACACTATATTATCTCCAAGGATGAACATAGTTATTTAGAGAATGTTCAATATGTTTAGGGCATCTTTCTGCCATCACTATTTATTTCCAGTTGATGTGAATGGAGCTCAAGGCAATTTCCTTTCAGGCAGGGATACTATGCGTGGATTGCGTTTTCATGACAAGTTCCAGTGAATGTGAAAGTTAGTACTTTGCAAGAACAGTACTCTGAAAGGGAAAACGGTGAGGACTGTATAAAGTATGGTTTCTGAATTATCTAATGAAACTCAAGTTTATTTGATGATCCAATATAAGGATCAATGAACTGATTTTTTCATAACAGAAGGTTTGATGAGGCAGCTGCTCAACTTCGGAAGGAATCAGTGGAGGAAGGAGGAATGATGGCCTCATTAGCACAGTCTCAGTTGGCCTCTTCTGCTCTGCAAGGGCATCTTCAGGCTTAGGATGAGCTCACCCAGTGTATGTCATCCTACAATAGTCATTTGCTGCTTAGTTTGGCCCACTGTTCAAAGCAGCTTCATAAGACTGATCTTTGAGAGAAGGATACAGATTGGGGCACCATCGAGTACCACTTGCATTTTATTTTCTGCAGAGAAAGTTAATGATTATAGCTTAGAGTCACACAAATTAGTTTTTTAACATTTTTCCCATTTATTTTTAACTCATGTACCAGCCTCTTAAAAAGGATAAAGAGAGAAAGACAACCTGTTGTACAGACATTAAACCAGGGTAAGGAGCATGGGGAAGAACAGAGTTGTGGGGAAGACCCTTCAGAATGCTTCTCCAATAGGTTTACCACATTGATCTGTAGTCTGTACTTACAGGTCTCTCCCTCATTAGAATAGAAGCATCTCTAAAAGGGAAACCAAGTGTCCAATCACTTTCTAAATCAAGCAGCATGCTTTAGCATATAATGATAGCTTGTAGTATGTTTAAGTGAAAGGATGACTGCTGAATGGAAGTTTTCCATTTATATATTTTTAAAGTACATAGAGATTGGGGAGATATGGTTCAAAGAATACAAAACTTTAGTTAGACAGAAGGAACAAGTTCAAAAGACCGATTATACAACCTGGTGACCATAGTTAATAACAACATATTGGATTCTTAAAAATAATTAGAGAGTAGATTTTGAGTGTTACTGCAAAAAATTATAAATATGAGAGGTAATTCATATGTTAATTAGTTCGGTTTTGCCATTCCACAATGTGTACATATTTCAACATGATGAATATTTAAATAAGCAATTTTATTTGTTAATTAAAATTAATTAGCTAAAAAGTGTGTAATACTTTCTTTGGCATTTTGGAAGCTCAAACATTTTTGAAAAGGAGAAAAAGAAAGGGTATATTCAGTGTACTTCGGTCTTCTCCCTTTTTAGGCTTTAATCAATTGAGTAAAGGATGAAAAACTCATGGCTTAAGGCTCAAGCAAATCTATTAGGCTTGTGTTTTATGACAAATTTTCATCAGAATGTAAATATTATAATTAAAAATCCAAAACATAGCATGGTGCACAAAATGGAAAATTATGCAAAGATCAAAAACTGCTAAAAGGAAAGGAAAGGAAAGTGGAAGGGTGCCCCAAATTATTAATAACCAATTGGAAAAACCGTATGTCTGAGGCCCAAACCCAGTGCAAATTTCACTTTCCTGGCCACCAGCTCTTGAACTAAATAAAGAATTCATAAACTGTGGTGCCTATGATTTATTGTGATGTGATATTTAAGCCAGTTAATTAGTGTGAACACATAGTTCTATTGGCAAGACACTTTTATAAGCGAAAGGGAGTCATAAACCAGGGTTTCCTCTGGAAATCCAAGACATATTGTTACTCTACTCTTCACCCACTTAAGGATGTGTGTTTTGCTCAAAATGTTTCATATTTGCTCAAAGGGAGTTCTAAATTAGATCCCACAGTATGCTGATCTAAAGTGATCCTAAGTTTGCTTCAAACATTGAGAAGTGCAGCTCAGCTGAGAAGATATCCCAAACTAGTGTTTTCCAAAAGACAGACATACTACCCAGTGAGAATCTGATTTAAGATCTCAAAGGACAAAGTGCAGGAAATGACACTGAATCACAGAAAGAGAGAGCAAGCTTTCTCATTACAGCAAGAAAAAAATTGAATTCACAGACTAATTATCTTTATCACCTAGCAGTTATTAATCTCTGATTATACCAGATATCAGACCTCTAGGTCACAGTGCTTTTTTACTGTACCTAGGATTAATAGCATTGCTTCATTTTTATTGTATTTATTTTTAATGACCTATTTATTGCAAGTGATACTAGTTTTCACGTATAATAATGCTATTTTCCTTAAAAATAAAGTTAACTATAACAAAGAACCAATTGCATAATAGTATAAGTGATATATGAGCTGGGTGTGGTGACCTATGCTTATAATCCCAGGACTTAGGAGGCTGAGACAGGAGGATCACAGGTTTGAAGACAGCCTTAGCAACTTAGGTTCTCAGCAACTTAGTGAGACCCTGTTTCTAAATGAAAAATAAAATAGGTCTGGGGGTATAGCCCAAAGGTAGAAGGCCCCTGGTTTTTATCCCCAGTACTGTACACACAAAAAAGTGATATATGGATATGAACAAAAGAAATGTTTTTAAAAAATCAAGTCA